>JAQZBX010007414.1:0-18352 GCA_029593785.1 Cabassous unicinctus
AAAAAAAAAAGAGTGGCTGTTAAATTTAAGGAGGGTGTATATATAGTTTAGACAGATACTACAGTCAAAAAGACAAATTTTAAGCTATTCGGTCTTTTCATATTTTAATATTTTGCACCATAAAAATTATGTGTAAAATAAATCCTTATCAATTAAGGAAATAAACTATTTTTTCCCCAAATTACTGAATGACTGCTAAGTACCCATGTGTACCATGGGCTAGGATTGTGATGATTTCTAAGGCAGTTTCTACCCTCTGGGGACACACCAAACAGGAAGGCGATACACTCAACACTTTCCATCCAACATGGGGAAAGCAGAGAAAGATGTTCCCCAAATGGAGAAATGCAGCAGAGGAGCATGGGATACTGGTGTTTTGGGCAACAGTGGTATTGCAGGACATGTTTCCAGGAAGAGATAACACCTGATCCCAATCCAAAGATGATTTAGAGTTAAACAGGAGAAGAGAAAATAGCATGAGGAGAGGCAGAGAAATGAGCAATAGTATAGATATGTGAGAATAAATCAGGATGCATCAGAAAACATGGAATTGGATGTTGTCAGCAAACAGATGATGAGTAAATCTCAATGGATGATAGGACATGGAGCATATACAGTCCACCCCCAGTATTCACAGATTTTGTATTTTACTCACTAAAAATTATTTCTTACCCCCTGTGGAAGTTTGAGATTATTTATAAATCCAAAAAGAGAAAGATTATGTTTGTAAATTAATTTTTTCCCTTTGATTGTGTTAGATTCACCTGCAATGTCTTTTATTAAATTACCTGTTAAGATTAGGGTTTTGATTCAACCACATCAGTAAAGAGTAACTCAGATTGAGTCCCCAACCCCTTGGTGGGCTCATATAAATGCACACTCACTCAAGTTTACACAAGAAGAGAGAGGGAACTCTGTCATGTTTGATCCTGGGGCCCTGGGGAGGATGAGCCATTTGCCTGATAGTTTGAAGCTGAAGATTATAGTGCATCCGAGGAGCTAAGAAGGCCCAGAAAAAAAATGAGCCCTATGCCAGAGACTGATGCAGGAAGCTCTGAGAGATCAGGCAGAGATCGTCTGCCATCTTGCCCCAACACGTGGCAGCTGACTTTGGTGAGAAAGTACCTCTTATGGTACCTTGAGTTGGACTTTCCACAGCCTTGGGACTGTAAGTTTTTACTCCAAATAAATACCCTTTATAAAAACCAACAGATTTCTGGTACTTTGCATCAGCACCTCTTTGGCAGGCTATTACACCCCCAAATCATTACTCATGATGCTTTCAGGAACATTTGCAGACATGCACAGGGTGGCAAAAATTTGGAGCCACCTGACACACACATTTCCAGCTAAGATCAAATAAGGCAATACTCGTCTTTCTTGTTTCAGTTTTCAGACTGTAAATAAGTGACCTTCCCATGGTATACTTAGTGCCATGTTTTTTGAAAAAAATTTTTTGTTTAAATTGGCCCCGAAGCATAGTGCTGAAGTGCTGTCCAGTGTCCTTAAAGTGCAAGTAGGCTCTGATGTGCCTTAAGGAGACAACACTTGTATTAGATAAGCTTTGTTCAGGCATGAGTTACGGTGCTGTTGGCTGTGGGTTCAATGTTAAGGAATCAATGATATATATTAAATAAGGGCTCCTTAAACAGAAACACACATAAAATAAGGTTGTGTAAATGTTGGTGACAATGTTATTACCCGAGGTTGAGGAAAATGTTACCAGAGCTTACAGGAAACTTACCGTGTATCTTCCCTCCAAGCAATGATTCAGGATGTGCTGATTCAGTGTTCACAGTGACTTTATGGAACATAACTACTACAAATAAAGAGAATTACCTGGATATGACAAGGCTGAAGAATCCATAGAATGGGAAAGTGGAAGATTCGGTCACTGAGGACTAAGAGAATTCTTAACCAAGTCAGCTAAGTGATTCAAAGAAAAATGAATATCAGTAGTGTCTAATGTGGCCAGGAGAGCTTATGATGCTGGTGCAGTATTGTCGAATTTAGAAATAGGAAGATCTTCTGTGACTTTTCCAAAAGTAGTAAGGGCTCTGGACTGAAGCCAGCTTTTGTGGAGAGAGAGAATGGAAATAAGTGAAGTGGAGAGTCCTGGTGTGATAGTTAATTTCATGTACTAACCTGACTAGGTTATGGTGTCCAATTGTTTGGTCAAGCAGGCACTGGTCTGATCGTTACTGTGAGGGACTTTCATGAATTTAAATCATTAGTCAGTCGATTGCATCTATGGCTGATTACATCTACAATCAAATGAGCTGATTGCCTTCAGCAATGAGTGAAGCCTTCTCATCCAGTCGAAGGCCTTAGAGGGAGCACTGATGATTTCAGCAGAAAAAAAGAATTTCTGTCTCTATTCCAGTCAGCCAGCTTCTCCTGGGGAATTCATAGTCACCTTCATCAGAGGTCCCAACTTGTGGCTTCTCCTGGAGAATTTAACATTGTAGTATATATGACTTTGCATTTCCCCCCAACCCTTCCAGTTCATTCCTCTTCTAGTCACAGCAGCATTTCATTCCTTAATAATTACACAGAAAACATTGAGAAATAACTGTTTGTGAGCTAGTGACTGATAAGTAAACCTTGTATCACAAATGCTTAAACTTCTCTCCCAAAAATTCTAAGAATGATCTGTTCTGTGAACTACTTGACCACATTCATATCAATAGAGCCCTTACATAACTACTGTAAAGATGTAACTTCAGTCTTTCTGACAAACATTGTAAATGCTAGTTTTGTGCATGTGTAGCCTCTGCCCTGCTGGGAAACATCGAAAATGTATGTTCATTTATTAACTGTCCTGAGCACTACAATTTTTAATCAGGTGCCCACCCCATCTGCACATAGACATGTAATATAAAAGACCCTTTCACTTTGTGGTGAGTGCAGACATTGAGCCTCGGAAGCAGGTGCCCATCTCTTCTTCCACTACCAAGGACGAGGACCTAGGTCATGATCAGGCTCAGACTCTCCAAGAGAGAGGATCTCCCCTCTGACACTGGGGTGAGGCCCACGTAAATCCCCTAACAAACACTCACTTACTCACCAAGGTGGACATGTCCAAGTCTTTCTTTGGTCTGATGTATCCCTCTCAGTTTGCTGAGAAGCTGTCATTCTACACAACTCCTTGTTATACTCAGAACAAACATCATCACCGAGTTCCCAACTTGCAACCTGCTCGACATGATTAGGACTTGCCAATCCCATAGTCATATGAGCCATTTCCTATAATAAATTTTGTACTACTTACATACATATATCCTGTTGATTCTGTCTCTCTAGAGAACCCTAATACACTTGCCATGACATTAATAAGAAGTTTCTCTGCAAAAAAGGATGTTGTAAGGCCTACTCACAGAAGACACATGAGTCAAGGGGAGGTGTTCCTGTGTGATTGTTTTGTGTTTTAAGTGTGTAAAGACTTGAGCATTTATTTAGGCCAAGGGAAAGAAGCCAAGACAGAAGGGATCACTGAAGATAAAGCAGTAAATATTATATTTGATTGATCATGGTCTTGAAGGAAAACAGATGGGATCAAGGGCAATACTGAAGATGTTGGCATTGGACAGGACACAGGTCATCTCATCCTCTGACCAAAAAGACAGAGAAGGGACAGATGGAGATTAATTTTTATGCAGAGAGGAGGGGAACGAGGTTGAGGTAGTTCACATCTGATGATGTTAATTTGGTCAGTAAATTATGTCTTGGAGCGAGGCTGTGGGGTCAAGTAAAAGATTCAGGAACAGTGAAGGTCCTGGGGAGAACGAGAATGGGAACCAGCTCAGGCCAAATTCAAAGCTTAGTGAATAGAGATGAAGGTGGCACAGCTGAGGCTGAAGACCATTAACCAGATGAGGTGGTGGTCTTCCCCATTATGTGAGTCTCTTCAGCACTGTATAGCAATTAGGAATAGAAAATAGAAAATAAATCATGGAGCAGATTTTTCTGGAAGACATATCAGGAACTGAGAGGAGTATTGCAATGAAGGGTGGGAATATTGGTCATGTTAAATACTAGTTCTGGATGCCAACATTTCATCTGGGATGGATAGGGAAAGAAAGAAGACTGGATGGTGGTCAGTGCGAAAAGAGAGACACTGATTGAGGTTCTCCATGAGCTGGAGAATAGTACAGTGGGAGTAAAAGAACATCAAAAATGTATGATGGGCCTGGAAAAGGAACCAGATATTCCAGTTCCTAGTATTGCATGTGTTTCCATAAACACTGCTAAAACTCAATCGAATTGAGTTGGGAATCTACTAAACAGCAAAGATGGTTGTGGAACTAATACAAAGTTGTGCTGATAATTCTATTGTCTACTGCTGATCTCAAACGCTGGGTTTTCAGGCAACAAGCTAAGGACTGATTTGAAAGTGGATGTGTTTATTCCGTTGTCCTCTGAATAATATAAATGCAGGATCATAAGTCTGTAGGATACCATAAGAGTGCGTGTCTCTCCCTCTGCTAACCACCTGCATGGGCAAGAAAAGAGGGTTTTATTAAACTTAAACCTGGGAGGGGGATTCCTTTTTCATAGGTGATTAAAGTCTGTGGATGTAATTTTGACTAATGGATACTGATCACACATTTGAGAGATTGATTATCCTAAAAGACAGGGCTCACCAGTCCTTCGGAAATGATGCCAGCCTGCTGCTGTGATTGAAATCCTTTGATCAGCAGTAGAAAAGGTACTACTGTGATAATAGGAGAGCCTTTTTGTTTTTCTTTCACAGTTTTCTAGAATTTTTGGGTTGTAATGTCTCTGAAAACATGAAGACAAAAAACAAACATCAATGTATATTTATCATGTATTAAATATTGAAACTTCAGAGGACACATTTAGCTCTGTTGCTGTCTTGTGTGCCATGGAAAGAATGTAAATAAGAAATGACTGAGAACAGAGAATAAAATACATGACATGCTTTCATAATGACTTATATTTTGCATGCAGGTTTTAAGAGCTTGCAATTCAAAAGGAATATGGAAGATGCCACACACTCATATGAACAAGACCTCAAATAAGCCCCATTTCTCCACCAGGTGGATGATATCATATCTGCTTCCTCTTCCTGTGGTGGCTTGTATTTGGATGTTGAATTTCCAAATGGATGGAGATAAGAAAATGCAAACTATGTTACATCTCCTATGTAACAGCCCCTCCCCTCACCAAACTATCTCCATAGATCCAATATCAAAGCACGTGTTGTGTGAGGGGCAGTCTTGGGATCTATTGGTCATTCCGTGTTAATGTTAAGTCTTGGACTCTTGCTTGTAGAGACCTTCCGTCATGATCCCAGCCTGCAGTGAGCGCGAACAGTCCCAAATGCAACTGTGCTGTCTCAAACTTCTCAAGCTATTTCCTAAAAGGTTTTGCTGCTCCACCAAATCTAAAACATTCTGTGCCATTTACTTTTCCCCTTAATTTTTAAACCCAACGGTATTTTAAAAGAAAAACATTACCCATATGGTTTCGATTCATTTACACTTAAATCATTAAAAGCCTGTTTTGTAAGAGCTTTTTGATGTCCAAAAAGTCTTTTCTGGGTCCCTTTTATAAGTCATTTAAAGCCAATCTCCTTACCCTTTTACTCTTGCTCTGTCCCTCTCTTAGGAAAGAAAAATTTTTTAGAGTTTAATTTTGCTGGGAGCAGATGAATTTTAACCCCAAGGGATGGGGTTTCTTAAATCCGCATATTAATTTTTTTCTAAACATGGGTATGTGCACACCCCTGCCCAGAATTCAGATACCAGGTTGTTAAAAGGTGATGTCTTTTTATGGTCATAGAAGTTCATGAAATTTTGACCCTTTTTGTTAGCAAATTTGCAGCAAAAATAAATGATACTCTTCAAAGTCTATTTACAACGCACATGATAAGTATGAGACGTGGCCGTCCCTGCTGTCTCTCCTATCCCTAGGTACTCCAAGGACACAATGTCACATGCAGGCTTCAGGTTTACCATACTGAATGTAGGTTCTAAGCTCAACATCACTCAGTTCTCGGTGTCCCTGCAGTTAAGCCTGGGAGGCACTGCTAAGTGAAGAGCAGAATATCACGCAGGCCTTTGACATCCCTAAATTAATTCCTTACATATTGAGGAAAGCGTGCTTTTTGGGAAAAGTGATTATGTGGAGAGTGTTATTTATTCTGACCCTTCTCTTTGATTTTAAGCAACCAGGCAGTCAATGCTGTAAATAAATGCCACTGAAGGCTTTCACATGGGGTTTTCTCTTGGGTCCTCACACAGCAATGCTGGACATCTTCTTTGGAGCCCTTTGCCTTTGGAGGATACCACATTATGGTATCCAGAAAAGTTAACGAACATATTTTCCCCTGTGAATGGTTTATGCCAACAAAAACTTGTAAGCAAAACATTAGTAGCACTATCAATGGGAAAATGAGTTCTCAAATTGTGAACTATTTATGAATTAAGCACTTGCAAATATAGCACCACATAGCAAAAGCCAAGGGAATCTGCATATCTTTTGGCTTTACCAAGAAAACCTGCAGAAATTTATGCAAAAGGAATAACAGAAGATTAGCACAAATATTTAGCAGCATAAGTTTTTTTCTATTTTAGTGCAACATTTGAAATAATATGGAGAATGTTTCATAAAAAGCAATAAAATGTAACCATTTATAATATGGTTTTAGGAAAGTATGTAATGATACAAGAAGTTATTGTGGTATATTGAATGTAAAATATAAATTTCATAAGTGAATTATCTCATGATTGTATGTAGAACCTAAATAAAAGCTAAAAGAACAGAAACTATAATTAGGGAATTAAGGATATATTTTTATTTTTAATATATGTATTTTGTAAGTTCCATGCAACATGCATGTAACATACTTTTGTAATATAATTTTTCATGTTAGAAAAACACTTATGTTTTTGTTGTTAAAAAATAAATAGCAAAAGATTTCCAGGACAAAATTCTTAGTTTAGGACACTTATGCATTTTTCCAAGAGTTCAATGTACAAACACCTTCCAGTTTCATAAATTTGTCCAAATCTCTATACCAAATTCTAAGTTTTTTACCTTTTGTAACTCCTGCTTAGTATTAGCTATAAGCTAAAAACTTTACATTTCTGTGATCCAAGACACAATTTGAAATCTTCTCATCATATGACAGCATCTCTTGAGTAAGTCATATTCCTAGCCAGAGGGACCACTTTATATTAATGATACAGGCTTTAATCTCTAGTAATACGAATGAACACTAGTACTACATACCATACAAAAATGTACGATTAAGGAAAGCAGATGTGGCTCAAGTGATTGGACTCCTGTCTACCATATGGAGGGTCCTGGGTTCGATTCCTGGGGCCTCCTGGTGAAAAACAAGCTGGCCCGCATGACACGGAGAGCTGGCTTGGCCTGTGCGGTGCAGAGAACTGGCGCAACAAGATGACGCAACAAAGAGACACAGAGAAGAGACAGTGAGAGACACAACAAACCAGGGAGCTAAGGTGGCTCATGAGATTGAGTGCCTCTCTCCCATGTCGGAAGGTCCAGGGATGAGTTCCTGGTGCCTCCTAAAGAGAAGAAGAGAAGACAAGCAGATACAGAAGAATTCACAGTGAATGGACACAGGGAGCAGAAAGCGAGCACAAGTGGCAGGGATGGGGTGGGGAATAAATAAATAAATCTTTTTTTAAAAATGTACGATTAATGAATTAGTGACTGGTAAAATAGGGTTCTCTGTAGCAGACTTAAATTTTCAGTCCTAGGGATTTTCTCGCCAAATTTTATTTTAAAATTTTTTTTTCAAAAGATACTTAGATTACATAAATGTTACACAAAAAATATAGGGATTCCCATATACCACACTCCCCACACCTCCCACACCCTCCCACATAAACATCCTTCATTAGTGTGGCACATTCATTGCAATTGATAAACGCATCCTGGGGCATTGCCATTAAACATGGACCATAGTTCACCTTGTAGTCTACACTATCTCCCACACAGTTCTGCATATTATGGGACAATAAAAATGGCCTATATCTGTCATTGCAATGTCATTCAGGATGATTCCCAAGTCCCGAAAAAGACCCCACAGTGCAACTGTCTTTCCCTCCCCCTGCCCCCAGAACCTCCAGTGGCCACTGCCTCCACATTAATGTTGTAATTTCTTCTATTGATAATCAATTTTTGAACATAAAAATCCTTATCCGCAAATCTTTTCTGTCATTCCCGTTCACAGAAGCACTTTTGCATAGAGAAAGCACCTTATTGTGTACCATTCATATCGTCATTTTATCCTGCCATCAAGCTACTATCTGCCTTTTATTTTTTCCTTTCCACCATGAACCTCAGAAACACGAATCCCTTCCAGCAGAAAAGAGTCAAACACAACTAACCTTCTGAAATCATACTGATCTCATTTAATCCTCACAAGAATCCTATGTGGTAGATAACATTATAATCTCCATCTTACAGACTAGGAAACTGAGGTGCACAGGGCTATGTAATTTGCCCAAAGGGGTATGGATGGCGACGAGCTGAGACAGAAGTAAACTCTGGGCTATTGGAATCCAAAGCCCATGTACTTAGCTAGTCTGCTGTTTTCTTCTCCATTATAGAAGCCATAATGCAAATAAATACTCAGCACAGTCCCTGGCATATAAGACCACAATCTGGTCATTCCATTTGGTTGGATGAGTGGTCTTAATCCAACCAAATGGAATGTCCCGTGCCTACAGAACATAAAGGAGAAGGGTGAAAATGCTTTTTCTTTCATGGTCTTCATGAATAGAGATTCACTTCTTTTTTTAAACTCTCAATTTGGAAATATTTCAAACTCAGGATAGTTGTCAAAATAAAAACAAACTCCATACAGAGCACTCCAACATAACACCCCCAGATACCCAGATCCACCAATTTTAACATTTTCCCACCTTTGCCATATCATTCTATCTATCTATCTATCTATCTATCTATCTATCTATCTATCTATCTATCTATCTATCTATCTATCTATCTATATATCTATCTATCCAGCCATTCATTTTCCAAACATTTGAGATCAGGTTGCATGCATCATACTCCTTGAACACAATACTTCCATGTACATTTCCTATGAACATGATATTCGCTTGTGGCATCATCTCAAGAACAGTAATCAAGTTCAAGAAATTTAACACTGACATAAGCTTATAGTCTATATTCCAATTTTTTCTTATGTTTCAATAATATCCTTTTGATCTTTTTCTAATCCATTCTTAGATCCCATCCAATATCATGTATTACATTTAATTGTCATTATGTCTTTAGTTGTTCTTTCTTATTTTATCCTGGAAACATATATACAACATTAAAATTCCCATCCCAACCCCTCCCAATCATATCATTCAGTAGAATTAATCATATTGACAGTGTTGCAATACATGCAGCACCATCCATTACTAGAACTTTCCCTTCACCCCTGGTATCCTGTAACCTACTTTCTGTCTCTATGAGTTTGTATATTCTCTGATATTTTCTTAGTGGTTACCATGGGGGTTAAATTTGAAATCTTATAACAATCTCCTTTGCTTTGATACCAATTTAACTTCAATAGAATGCATAAACTATATTCCCATATCCCTCCATCCCACCACCTTTATGTAGTTCTTATCACAAATTACATATTTATATGTTATGAGTACAAAACCATTGATTTATCATTACATCTTAGGCATTTGCCTTTTAGATCCTGTAAGAAGTAAAAAGAGGAATTAAACATAAAAAATACTGGTTTTTATATATACCCATGTCGGTATCTTTACCAGAGATCTTTATTTCTTCATGAGACTTCAGTCAATTTTCTAGCGCCTTTTCCTTTCAACAAGCAGAACTTCCTTTAGCATTTCTTGTAAGGCTGGTCTAGTGGTGGTGATCTCCTTCAGCTTTTGATTGTCTGGGAATGTATTAATCCCTCCCTCATGTTTGAAAGACAATTTTGCCAGATATAGAATTCTTGTTTGGGAATTTTTGCTTTCAGCACTTTAAATATGTCTTCTTACTTCCTTCTTGCCTCCATGGTTTCTGATGAGAATTCAACACAGTCTTATCAAGACTTACTTGTATATGATACTTGCTTCTTTCTAGCAGCATCCAAAATTCTCTTTATCTGTGGTATGGGTCTATTTGGGTTTACCCTATTTGGAATTCATTGAATGTCTTGGATGTATGTATTCATGTCTTTCATTAAATTTGGGGAGTTCTCAGACATTATTCATTTGAATATTCTCTCTGCCCCTTTCTGTCATTTCCTTCTGGGATTCCCACAATGTAATATTGGTACACTTGGTGGTGTCTCACAAGTGTATCAATACATGCTCTGTTCACTTTTCTTCATTCTTTCCTCTTTCTGTGCGACTTCAATAGATTTTCTTCATGCTCACTGATTTTGGACCACTCTAGGTAATTTTTAACCTCTGTTATTGTGGTTTTCAGCTCTGTTTGTTTCCTTTTCGTAATTTTCATCTCTCCATTGATATTCTCTTGATGTTCATCCATCGTTTTCCTGACTTCTTTTAGTTCTTTGAACATGTTTTCCTTTAGTCCTTTAAGAATATTTAAGACCATTTTTAAAAGTCTTTGTCTGGAATGTCCCAGATCCAATACTCCTCATTGATGGTTTCTAGTGCCCTAATCTTCACCTTTACCTGAATCATTACTTCCTATTTCTTCATAGTAACTGTAATCTTTTGTTGAAACCTGGAAATTTTTATATTTTAATGTGTTATTACTGGAATTTAGTAATTCCAGTAATGTCTGTTCCTTAAGCTTGTATCTAGCTTTCCTTGAAAGCCAGAAGTTAACTAAGAAAAAAAAAAAAAGGGCAAAAATGAAAACACCTTTCCCAGTCTCTTCAGATTGCCCTGCATGACTGTACTCCTTCAGTGCTGATCCAAACAATGTGTTTAGAGAAAAGTTTCCAGCCAAAGCATAGGGGCCTCCCTGGTCTTTCTGTGCATGTGTATTGTCTTGAACATGCACAGTTCCCCCATTTACACAGATAGGGATGTTTCCTCTTCTCTAGGAAACAGTTTCCTCATGGTCCTGGGCACTGCAACAAGCAATCCCTCACCCCATGCAGCCACTTAACTGCTTTCCCACAGCTTTCTATAGGTGAGCTTTGTAAGCTGCCTGCAGCTTTGTAAGCTTGCCTGCAGGGCAAGTTCTAGGATGGCAAGTCCCTCGGGCCATCACCAGACAGATTGAGCCAGAGACACATGCTCCCACTAAGTGCGCTAGGGTTGCTTTGTTCCCTCTGGAACTGGGACCAGGGACACAAACTAAGAGTGTAGGTTGGCTCCATGCCAAGCTGGTGAGTGTGGGGAAGGGCTTGCCAGGGAGCCAGGAGATCCTACTGCTTTTAAGTGTCCTTTTTCTTGATTTGGTGCTTGCCCTTTTACTGCAATCCTTAACTGTTTTCTGACACTTTGAGAAAGTTGTTTCTACCAGTTCTTGCTGGTTGTTCAGAGCTTCTATAAGGGGACAGAGTCCTGAAGCTTCTTACTCTTCCATCTTGCTCAGGGCAAAGCCCTGAAGCACTATCATTTCTTAAATAACTATACAAGCTAGGGTGTCAGCTCTACCTCACTTCTACATCCTGTAAATTTGATGTATGATTTTTAGCAATGTAATTATTATGATAAAACCAATTGCTGTAAAACCATTTGGTTATCCTATAATCTCTTATAATGAATTTTGGCGAATCAGAAAGAAAAATATCTCAATGAACTAGTCCTACTACTGAAATTGACTAAGACATTCCATAATTTAACATCTGTTTTTGCTTGTATATCTAGATTATTTCATTATACCTAAGAAATTATGATTTTGATAATTGTTTTAGAATATTTTCTATTTCACAGCATGAAGATTTATATCAATATTAAATATAAGAATTTAATAGTATAGGTACTTTCCCTTGATGGGTCAGAATATTATAGCCCCTTTTTTCACTAAAATGTAGTAAATTAAGCAGAAAAAAGTAGAGGGCCAAAGCATAATGCATGATTGCTGTATTTCAATCCTGAATTGCATGTGCGCTCTTCTTATTTCTAAATGCATCAGGATTAATAAAGAATCCATGTAAAATTCCTTTAGAAGCTAGGATAGGCGTAGAATATATTTTAGATTATGGTTATCATTAAAAATAAAAAAAATTAAAATTCTTCTATACATTATTTCAATAATATATGTAAAACACACTATGACAACAAACTCCATATTTGAGTAACACTAAAGTTTGAAACTTACATTTTTTTAAGGGTATTATACTTATTTCCAGATTCCTGAATTACCCTTTGCAGAGTGAAATGTTTAAGTGTACAAATGTCCAAATATGTTTCATGAAAGATTTAATTTCTTCTGTCTCACAACATCCTTTAAACTTAAAGGTCACGCTTAAGTCTTCCCCAACGCAGGTGAAAGCCAAACATTTGTTGGCCACGAACAGCCACTCAGCAGCAATTAAGTCAAAAAAGTGTTTTAAAAAATACAAATCTACACTTCCTTTGAGTGACAACCAAATATAAAATAAACAGCCACACTATGTTATGTAAACTTCATAACTATAGCATGCAAATTTCAGATGCCTTTTCACAGCCTGTTTTGAATCTCTCATGATAATGATTCTATGGTTATACCACCATACAACTCTTGTCAAACAACTGTTGTCTAAAGATGTGGTGCTTAGAAGCAATGGTTCTTAACCTCCTAAGGGTTAAAGAAGTCAAGTCACTCAAAAACAGGGAAGAAAAAGGCACAAAGGAACCCTGGAAGGGTCTGTTGAAGATTAACAGACCACCACACAAAAGCCTCAAAGCATCCTTCAACCTTCTGGGGAAAAAAAAGGTACTAAAGGTGTTACCATGGAAACAACCAATTAAATAAACCAATAAAAGAGGACAATTATCTACACCTCAACCAAACAACACAAACAAACAATAAAATAAAAGCACCATAAATCAATCAGGCTTTAAATGTAACCAGAATGGTTGAGGGTGGGGGAAGGTATAGGAGAGAAAGGAAAACAAAAATCCTTAGCCCATGAAAATTAAAACAATGGTGAAATAGGAAAAATAAAGTCAACAAGAAGACCCACGACTGAAAATAGCAACTCTATCGCTAATACAAATACCCACTCTATTTGGTGCTGCCAATGGGCTATTTATGATTTTAGCCTAAAATTATGGTTTTGAATTAGCAGAATTAGTAGGAGTCTGGAAACTTTTTGTTGGCCCTGCTCACTGACCTGGAGTCTATGAGAAATAAATCAAAGAAGCTCATGGCCATTGTGGAAAACCCTCTTTAGGTTGTAAGATAGATTTTTTTTTGCCCTCCCTTTATCAAGGAGCAGAAGGCTGAGGGTCTGACTTGTACCTAACTCAGGGAAACCCATTATCCATAGGCAAAAAGTAAATCCATCTCCTTGACCCAGAGTTATTTTGGATATTAAAACCCCTTTCACATCTTAAGTCAGGGGATCTTATTGGACCAATGAGAGAAATAGCTTTGGAGAGGACTAAGAGGAGAAATAGGTGGAACAGATGATTGCTTGTATGATTGATTGATTGATTTAAGGAAAATCTTCACAGGAAAATTCACCTTTCTTCTTCAGAGTTTTTCAATTGCACTCTTTGTCTTTAAAGGTTGTTCATAGAATTAACTAAATGCGTGCATGCATATAACTCCCAAATTAAATTTGAGAACAGAGATGCTAATAGGGAACAGCGCCTGTCAAGCATTCTACAAAGCTTTGTCTATTGTGAGAACTTAGGCAACATTTCTTTGCTAAGGACTACCTCTTACACTTCTGAAATGTAAAATAGAGCTTGAAAACATGAATACACACTTGATAACAGCTGGATACAACACAAGAGAACCCAATACCCCTTTGCTTCTATGGCCTACGTGAGAGGGAGCCAATTTATGCTTAGTTTAATTTGGTGAGCACGTTCCTTTGGATTCCAGGAATCATAATCTAAAATTCTCAATGACACTCATTTCTGGATATAAATCCTACCTTTGTACCATTGTCACATGATCTAGATTCTTAATGGAAGTATGATTTAGTTATTCCAAACTTTTTCTTCCTGAGCTTTTCTCTTTCTACCTTTCCATTTCTATCTCTCTCTCCTTCCTTCCCTCCTTTCCTTCCTTCTTCCCTCTCTTCTTTCTCTCTCCCTCTTTCTTGCCACATTCTCCACTTGTGCTTATGCACTTAAAGATGATGCAAAATTATGGTATTTAATGACTGAAAAAGTCGTTTGTATTTTGGGTACATTGGAAGATTTTCGAGTACACACACAAAAAATGTTCCAATTGCCTATTGTGCTTGGAATGGAATGTTACATATTTAGCGACATTGTTATTTTGCCATTTCTGTGTTCTCTTAATCTCTAGGGCAATGCAGATTTTCTCGGCAGTCTAGACTGAGCCACAGTGGAGGGAGAGAGACCTGATGCGTGTACGTTTGTTTAGTGGAGACACCAAAGAAATAGTCCTACGTATTTATTTGTTAGCAACCTGGGGCTCCTAATCAGATGCTATTCTAAGGTCCTGGAGCATGCAGCGTTTGTGGTATGAGGCAAAGCCATTTTGTAAGAGGGTGTAGTCCGCCTCTTTCTCTGTTTACCCATTGTGGGATTGGAAACATTACTGGGGCACTGTTCAATTAAAAATAATGGAAAACCTCACTTCGTTAGAAGGGCAGAAAGCATGCTTCCAGAAAGGATGGGAGAACTTCTTTGGCTAAGTTTAGTTGCAGCTCAACTTTCAGAATCAAATCTGAAATATTTGGTCTTTCAGTTTTCTTGCCACTGACAAAATACAGCTTCCTGCTTTTCGAAGAAAAGACTCTAAAATTTAGAAAATATTCTGGGACCAAATGGGTATTAAATGATTATATTTTGGTAATTTAAGTGGAAATGGATCAGGAAAAAATGATAAATTGTGGATTTTTAAATTAATGTAAAAACTGTTCAAAGAAACAGACATATCATTTTGTCTGGACAACATGGGTAATAATAGCTTATAACATTTGAAAATGCTAATCTTTGTGTAAGTTGACTTATGTAACTTTAAAGAATACGGAATGACTCAGAATATGAACTCCGTTCCAAAATACTAAATACAGTGATCCAGATACATCTAGAGTAGTAAATAAAGTAAAATAAAGTGAAAGTATAATTTCTACTTACAAGAAGATGAGACACAGTGAACAGAAACATTATCTTTGCTTTGATTATCAACCAGCAAGGATCCAGGTGGTGGTGGGGGGTGAATTGTTTCCACATCTACCTTCACTAGCACCACTAGAAAAGTCTACCCCACCACAATGCCCTGCATGGTGCCAGCGAACCAGTACGCACACCAACCATTGAGTAGAACAAAGATATTTAAGTAACAAAGAAACTTTTTAAAAATGTACATTTATCTTCCAATGAAACTACAAAAGGCTTTGACTGACAATATTAACTGTGTATTTTTCAACCACCAGAACAGCAAACAATGGAAAAATATTCTCTCACTTCAGTCCCACCTCCAAATCTGTCTCCAGTGAACACTTATTACTGAGACCTACAATACAGACAACAGATCAGTGCATAAATATGCTAAAACTGTGTAGCAGTTTGATATTATTTATGAATTCCAAAAAGAAGTATAGATTATGTTTGTAAACTGGTCAGTTCCTCTGGCGTGATACCCTTTGATTATATTAGATTCAGCTGAGACGTCTGATTAAATTATTTTAAGATTAGAGCTCTGATCCAACCATGTCATTAGAATGTGACTCAGTGTCTAGTCCCAGCCCCCTTGGGGGATAAAACAGACTCTCACATGGAAGCAAATACACAGAGAAAGAGAACGCAGAAGCAAATACGCAGAAAGAGAGAGTGCTCCATAGAAACGGCCCCAGGAAGAGAGATGAGTCTGATAGTCTACAGCTGACCTTGTGGAGAGAACAGAGCAGCTGAGCCTGGAAAGAACCGAGCCCCTGGGGAAAAGATTAGTCTTATGTCAGCCTACAGCTGAGATAGGAAGAAGCTGGGACCATGGAGCCTTAAGAGGAAGGAGGAAGCCTGAACCCTCGTAGACATCGCCCGCCATCTTGCGTCAACATGTGGCAACAGACTTTGGGTGAGGAAGTACCTCTTATGGTATCTTGAGTTGGACTCTTTAAGGCCTGGTAACTGTAAGCTTCTACCCCAAATAAATACACTTTATAAAAGCTAACCGAGTTCTGGTACTTTGCATCAGCACCCCTTTGGCTGACTAATACAAACTGTGAGGCCCTGGTCTAAAGTATAGAGGAGTAGAGTATTCATTCTTTTCCATAACAGTGCCCAGCACAGAACAGATTCCGAGGACACATGTGCCCAATGAACTCATTATGAGCAAGGAGACTGGTGATCTTGTTGAATATGTCAGAAGATGACTCCATATGTTTTACTAGGTTCTATCCAACCAATTTCAGTACAGCAACTTGTTTCTTTGGTAGGTCCATTCATTCTACAAGCATAGTAATTTAGTTTCTACTAGGTGTAGGATATGCTAGGGATGCTCTGTGGTCAATTTCTGCTGCATGCCCATATTACTCCATGGTCTTGGGTTTCTGGGAAGCATGCGTGCTTTTCAGCATATAAAATGCATTTATCTGTTGCATGTTATCTATAAATTGATACCATCCTTTTACTTGGAACTATCTATAAAAATTGAAAATGAATGTACATCCTTTGACTTAGCAATTCAACATTCAGAAGTGCATTCTACAAGAGTACTCTCACATGTTCATGAAGACATCTGTGTAAGGCTTTTGATTGGAGAACCAGAAATTGGAAATACCTTACATTTTCATGAAAAGAGTTAGATTGGATTAATTATAATATATCAGTAGAATACCACACTTTGTTGCATTAAAAAGTACACTTCTGTAAATGTTGATATGTAACTATCTTCAAAAAGCAATTTTAGGGGAGTGGATGTAGCTCAAGTGGTTGAGTGCCTGCTTCCCATGTATGAGGTCCTGGATTCATTCTTCGGTACCTCCTAATAGCAAGCAAACAGACAAATGAAAAAACTAACTCTCATTGAAGAGCGGATGTAGTTCAGTGGTTGAGTACCTGCTTTCCCTGGAGGAGGTCCTGGGACCAGGGTCCTGGATTCAATCCCTGGCACCTCCTGAAAAAAAAAAAAAAGTAATATTAAGTGAAAGCAATTAAGGTGAATAACAGTGGGTATAATGTACAACATTTGGGTTTAAAACATTCATTTTATCCACAAGTGTGCTAGTACATAAAACATGCACACATTTGTATATGCATATAATATCACTGCAAAGGGGTTAATCAAGAAACCAGTTAAAATGATAGCCTGTAAGTGGTAGGAGAGAAATTGGGAACCATGAATGTGAAGAGGAGGGAGGCTTACTGTTTACTGTAGACCCTCCTTTTGAAAACAAGTTAATTCTTACCACACACATATATTACCTTTTCAAAATAACAAATAAACATTTTTGAAATTTTAAAATAATGTCCAATTTTATTTAAATACATTTTAAAATATCCTGGAATAAATAGTTGTCTAGCAAAATAAAATTACAAATTTGCCTGAAAATGGAGGAGAAGGTCTAAGTGCACCAATACAGAGGAAAGTAAAATGCTGTCAATAAGCACCAAACTCAGTAGTTTTGGCAGATTTTATACCAACCTTCAGGGACTCATTATCCCCACATGATAATGTTTTAAAATTCTGGAAGATAGAAAATGATAAGAAGCCACGTTGCTCTTTTTTTTTTTATGATTAGCATGACCTTGTTAACAAATTGGACAAAACAACACAAGAAAGTAAACCTAGAGCTCAGTCTTAACGAGTGTAGATGAAAAACTCCTAAATGAAGAATGAGCAAAACTAATCCATTGGTATATATTTAAAAAAAAACATTGCCAACTAGAGTTTACCAAAGAATGCAGTGAAGATCCAGTAGTTAGAAAATCTGTCATTGTAATTCAGATTAAAGGGAATATTGTTACCTCAATAAATACCCAAAAAATATTTGCTGAAGTTGAATACGTATTCAAGATTAAAAAAAAAAAAAATACACTACTTTGAAAAAGGCTGTCTACCAAAACCACTAGCGAACAATAAGTAAAGATTAGATTATTCCACTAAATGGTATTGGAGCAACTTATGCTTAGCACACTTTTTATAAAAGTAGGATTGGTGGAGATTTCTAGACACTGACAAAGTGCACAGTGTGTCTGAGAGGCACTGCCATGCACTGTCCAGGGTAGAGGCCATGACTCCAGAAATCAACTGTGTCATTAGG
>JAQZBX010007414.1:18452-41233 GCA_029593785.1 Cabassous unicinctus
GGCATGCAAAAATTCTCTTCTTTCGATATTCATTAACTATAATAGCATATCGAAAACTCTGAAAGCACATAATAAGCAAATCTTCCTGCCTTTTTTTTTTTTAACCAGCATTTTCCCAAATTACTTGACCATGAACCACATTGTTGCAGTGGTTGTTCCTTGGTATTTCTGGTAATTATTGCAGAGCCTTGTTCCATGTATTGTGAGTTTGGAAACACTGCCTTAGCCTGTAAGAATGTTTGTTGACGGGCTGCATAAGAATCTGCCAAAAAGCAAACCCCAGAGTCCTTAGTGTCCTGATGTCCAAAATATTCATGCGTGTTCCTCCTCAGCCAGGAGCAACAGTAGCCCTGGTCTTGGCTTTGCCACCGTCTGGGATCATCCTACTTCTGAAGTCCTCGATTTCAATTCCTAAATTTCTTACCAGAGCCTCTTATTCTTCTTTACCTCTCCCTGTTTCCTCCCACTGCTCTGCTTTTCAACTTTGAGTTTCTTAATGTCTAACCCTAAGCACGGCCCACAGACTACCTGGCACAATTATTTAAGATTCGCTTTGCCACCAATTCAGTCTACTGATAGATTAACGTCTCTAGGGATGGGGCCCAGGAGCCTTTGTTTTAACAAGCTCGCCTGTGGCATTCTTATGGCCGCTCGACCCCGTTCTCCACTCCCATGGCCTCATGTCACAGTTTCATTTCTTTTCTAGCTGGCCTAAACGTGTGGGGCACGGCTCTACTCACTTCTCTATCAGCTATCTGCTGAGCCTCCTCAGCATATTGTCCTTCACGGCCCCCACCAGCAAACCAGCAAACTGGAGTCACACTGACTTCCTCAGCTTTACACCGGGGCCAGAGAATACTCCAAGAGAAAAGCCTCAGACACTGGAGTGATGCTGTGAAACATTTATCACAAACCTTTATCACGGCCTCGTCCTCTGCAACTCTCGGCAATCTCTAATCGGCTCCATCTCCCCTTCTGAACACTAGCAATTCCAAAGTTTCCACCACTGACTCAAAAGCTTTGTGCTTATCTTTTCCACATCTCTGGGTAGATGGCACTATCTGTTACCTTACTGAGGATATCTGAGCTGTTAGACAAGTACATCCTAAACATTTTATCCTTGTACCTTAAAGTTTCTCTGTGTGCACTCTCGTATTCTCTCCTCAAGGATAGTATGTCTAGCACTGAGACTAATTTCATCCTTTCCATCTGCTATAATTTCAGAATATCTTTTCGTTAATCCCATTCTGTCTTATTTTTAGAATTTTCTGCTCTTTTAGTGCCTCTTTCCTACCCAAACAAACGAAAAAGCACCTTGCTGCATCCACATCTCCTCTCTTATTAACAGCAAAGTGCTTCAAAACAGAAGAAAATTTCACTCTTGTTTAAAATCCATACACCCCCTTCTGTAAAACAAAATGGAACTGTCAAAAAATTTAAAGAAGATATATTCACTAAATCCATAACTCAAACAAAACAATATATTGCCTTTAATTTTGTCTATATGTAGTTTATTTAATTGAGATAATACTGAATTTAATGTTTTTAAAAGTAACTTTTATCTTTTAAAAACTCTAATGTTATTTTAATGCTTATACAACAGTCTACAGGATGAGTATAATATTTTAACAGTTCTTCTTTTGTTGGACATGTCATTTGTTCCCAACTTCTTACTAGAATGAATAATTCCATAATTTCCCTTAAACATAAATCTTTGAATCTAAATTATTTCCTTATTTTCATAGAAGTGGAATTCTGGGGCAGAATATGAACTTATTTAAAGCTCTTATCATATACTACCAAAAAACGTTCCAAAAATGTATATACCAGTTCATAATTTAACATCCACTTATGAGAGTGTGTATTGCATAGTATTTGAATAATGTGATTCTTATGGAAAAATTGCTAACTTTTTACAACTGTGATTACTATTAAAACTGTGGCTATCATAGACTCTAGTATGTCATTTCTGATCTACAAGAAAATTCTAGATTTGAGAATAATGATATGAAATTTATGGATGACCATGTTGAGTGTTTCTATAGACTTCTGGAAAACATAAAGCCACATTTACAATATGCCTTTAGAAAGTGCATCAAACTTCACGGCATGCATTTACTGCACTGTTGTCACTGCCAAAGCCATCTAAATTATCTTATAAATATTTTAGTTTATCCTTCTATTAATATTTAAATTATTTTATTTTGTTATATCATCTGTTACTTTGAAAACCGTGGCAAGTCTAATTTTGGAATCAAATGGGACATAAATAAATATCAAATTTAAGGTTTTGCAAATTCAGACCACTTACTAAATTCTTCTATCTTTGCCCCTGTGTCACACAGCACAACACTCTTTTCTTGATTCCAATACCCTCCACCTTATGGATTCCTGCTCCATACAAGAAATCCAAAGTGACCTGGGAATTATCAAAGATGGGATTAACATATTAATCTATATTTTCTTCTTTAATTTAAGATTAAGATTAACCTGTTTGGAATATATTTTGGCTTGATGTAAAGAAAATAATCTTATTTCTGTTTCTTTCAAAAATTACCCATTTTCCCATATGATTACTAAATTATTCATCTTTTTCATTGATTGGTGACCCTTTTTATGATTTTCACTCTGCTCATAGTTATGCCTATATGCTATTTTACTCAACAATACTACTTCCCAGGAAAATCTCACCACATTTCTCTTTAAGAACTAGCAACAAAAATTATTTTTGTCTCACTATTATTCAAGTTTAACTTAGATTCAACTAGCCAATTACATACACGCATATATACCCAATATTTTATTGCAAAACTGCAATAATATTCTATTTATAAATTTTGGCAGATAGCAGTTAAGTCAGTCCTTTCTCAACTTTAGTCATTAAATCACTTTCTTGATTTTTACCATCTGTATATCCAAACTGTACTGTCTCTTAGTTAATATTTCAACTATCCATGTAAATGAATTGAGTGAGTTAAGAAAGGAAGAAGAGAGGAAAGGGAGGGAATGAATTTGGGTACAAGCACACAGCCGGCTCCTCCGTAACTGCTCTTTCCCACTGGGGATAAACTGAGTTTCTTTCCCTTACTTAAAATTCCTGGCAGCTCTTGGAATGACTTATCACTGCTGACTAGCTGTTGTTGAGCCCAGGGCTAACTCATCATGCAACCATCCCTGATCCTGTTTGCACATCACCATCACGGACCCTGTGTATCTCTGGATGCCTTTCAGCTTAGATCACATATGAAGCCAGAGTTTTCCATAAGCCATCATTATAGCACTTTTTTTACATTGTGTTAAATGTTTGATTGTTTTATTGAGCCAGATGCTAATGAATGTTGAGAGTTATCTCTTTCTGATTGTAGCTTCATGTTAGTGGTAAGAGAAAAGGATGATTTGGCTAATGTTCATTCGGGTTGTCTTTAATCTTGTGTCACATACACACTTGGAGAAGGAAGAAAGGGAAGCAGCTTATCAATCAGAATAAATCAGCTTCAATCAACAATAGGAAAATTCATGACTGGCCCAGGAAAGCCTTCCACTTTTAAAATAGAGTAGAAGCAAAATTGAATGGGAATGACATTGATTTTTATCAGTTTTGTGCAATTATTGTAGAGAATAAAGCATTTAAGATACCCTGCAAAGATATGTAGCAATAAATATTTTTAACCTTTGGCAATTAGTCCCTATTATAATTTACTTAGATCCTGCTCCCTTTAACTACATTTAATCTGTTATTTAACCTATCCAACTAAGTTTTTAATTTCAGTGAATAGAATTCTAATTTTACTTTATTTGATTTTTCATTCTAGAAATTCTATTTTTTTTCTAAAATTGCTTGTTCCTTTCTCATAGCATCATATTTTTTCTTCATATTTCTTAAATCAATTTAAAACATAGTCTCTTTTAGATTATTTTCATCTCTCAAGTTTTTGGTGTTCTAATCCTCTGATATGCTATGTCTGCTGACCCTTTCTTCTGCAGATTGTTTCCTCGTGTAGTTTCTAGTATTTTTATGAATTCATCTTCCACGTGAATGTGTGTGTGTATGTATATATGTAGTGCAGTGTGGAAGTGGTGGTAGAGAGAAGTTTTGCATCTGTTAAATCAAAGAACTCCAAAAGTAGCACTTGTCTAGGATGAGTTTTTATATGAATTTCTTCTAAATTAGATTAAAAATGAAAATTTGGACTTTCACACCCATGCAGACAATGTCATGCTTGGCAGAGGCAAGCTTTCACATTGTGTTCTGGGTCAGTGGGCAGGATTTTTTCTGGTATCACTGGTATTTATTTCATTCCATAATGTGTTTCAGTTAGTTTCAGCTAATTTCTAAGTTCCTAACCCCTTGCTCAGAAATTGCTGAGAAGTACTTGAACCTAACCTAAACTTATAATGATTATTCCAGTCCTTTAGTGGGAAGATCAGTGAACTCTCATAGAAAGGTGCTTGACTAGATCAGGTTTCCGTCGTCTTACAAGCTGACACCCAAACTTAGATTCAATTTTAGTTGGTTAGTCCTAAACAGCTAAGACCTGATTTGAGTTTCCATTTGAGAAATCAAGGAACTGACAAAAAGAAACTTGCAGTTTTACATAATATGACATTCATTAAAGGGGCCATTGATTTGACAACATCATTACAACTTACAGGAAAAATATTTGAAATTAAAAGATTCTATGCAAGAAAAAATAAAATGGTTTTAAGTCAATTTAAATACATGTTTTCAGGCTGGGCCATGTCTAGAAACTGGAAACTAAGATCTTGTTCAAAAAGAAGAAAATGAAAGATGAATTTTGTTAATTAAAATGTTTCTAAGGTATATTAGGTAGGGTAAAAGAAAAATGATTTTAGAATCTCATAATATCCAATCAGTAGTAACCAAACAATTAATGAATAAACTTCTGAAAAATGTAAATTTTATTATAAACACTAAATATCCCAGAAATGTGAAATTCTGATGACCAAAATCCAATTTTTTTTTTTTTTAAGAACAGCCACTGTTGGGATCAGCTGGTTTTTCACAAAAGGGCAGGAACTGGAGCACCAGCTACTAGATAATGTTAGTATCAATTTAGCCGAGAAAATTAAAATTACATTCTAGCGTTTTCATCTCAGATGCACACAAGGAAATTATTGCAAAACGACACTTTCTATAATAGATAAAAGAAGCAGCATTTTTAGAAAATCTATTACTTCAAGATTAACATTGAGCTTGTGGGAAAGACAACAACTGAACAGCAGTCGAACGCTAGGAAATTCTGGAAAAGGCATATGGTGTTGTGTCAAATGCTACAGAACTGAAGATTCCTTTCTTACAGATAAATCAGAATGCCAAAAAAGAAGCCTCTTTATATTTAAGTAGATTATATGTCAAATATTAGGAAATAGACAAGATCAAGACTTCTCTGTAGAGATGTTCAACGAAGGTTATTTCTAGAAATCCCTTCTAATATAATGAGAATTGGGGAATAAACTCTGAAATACTTCTATTCCAAGCAATCTGTAAAAAGTTAACAAGAAGCTACAAGACCAGAAATCTGCCCTAAGACACAGAACAACAGAAACACCATCCAGTAACTAAATATTCCTGCAACCTACCATTTAACCAATTGAGACTCTGGACATATAGAAGGTTTCTAGAGCAAAAGTATCAACTGCTGGTAAAATAACTGTGCCAGTGACCGTGACAGCAGAGGCACTGGCTTACCAAAAAATGAAGGTTAGCTCTCAGACCATGGAGTCAGACAAAGTTTCAAATCCCAGCTTCTCCTTGGGAAGCTTTGTGATATACGTAATACAAACAACTAGTCAAGATCCAACATTTATTTATCACTTTCTAGGTTTACCTCCTTGAACAGTCACAACAAGCCTAAGTGAATCCAGGGCTCCTTTTCATCAAGTCTTGCCCCAGAGTGCACAGCTTCACCTCTTTGTAACATAGCCCTTGCGTAACCACTGAGAAAGAAGCTGGACAGCCTGTGTGACCTAGGGCAAGTCGCTCAGCCTCTCTGTTCCTTATTTTAAAACAAGGATGGATATTAATAGTACTTACCTCATAAAGTTGCAAAAGAATAATACCTGACACATGGGAATCCCCAGAAGATAATTGTTATCCTCCTCTCATTAACCCTACTATCAAAATCTCCCACACCCATGTGTAATCCAGATTTCTTTAGACCGCTGCAGTTCATAATTATTAAGGGGACCACATTAGCTGTAATATTAAACCTCACAGAATCACGACCCCACGCATTTTGCTGTTCATTCCCCATCCCACCCCTGCCCCATTTCTTCTCTCCCCCTCCGCCCCAAGTTCTGTAAGAGTTGTGGGCCCTCTCACATGTACTCACCAGCAGACTTGGTCCCATAAGCATTTTCTAGTGGCTCAAAGGCACTGTGGCAGCCCCTGGCCATTGCCACTGCTGCCCGGCCCTTTGTGGATGAGATTGTTGACTCCCAAGCCTCACAAAGCTACAGACTAGGAAAGACCAAATGGCTCCTGCTGAATAGAAAGAAAGAGAAACGGCCTATTTTCTTTTCTTCCCTTTCTGAACGTCACTTTGCCACTTTGGCCCTTAATTGGTCACATCCAGTCTTGGTATAAAAACATCTCCCTCAGTCTCTGTCTGCGGTGACGGTCCATGGGGGTTAGGCCAAGTTCACATCTCTGGCCTCGGGAACAGACACCATCTGCTAGGCTAGGATCTTGGCTCCACAGTGTAGGGGAAACAAATACTGATAATATTATCAATACTGTCCCAAACCATATATGAGTTTAAAATAGGATGACAAGCATCCCCAGCTTGCCTGGGATTTTTCCTGGTTTGAGCACTACAAGTCCCATGTCACAGGAATCTTCCTTTTTCTCCCTGAGCAGACGGTTGCTTAAAAGGGCAGCGTCTTTGAAAGAGTCCAGCATCTCTGAATGCCGGGCTGGTGTGAGCGCATTCTGCGTGCCCAATACAAGATCACAGGTTACACTAACACTTCTTCTCCAGACAGGTGCCCTGGTTTATTCCCTACCAAAATGTGTGTGGTGGTGCAAACATGTGCTTTGTCTCAAGCGGCTGTTTTATAGAAGTCATACTGTCCTGTCTGGTCCAAGTTACGTTAAGACGATTGGAAATGTCTTTTCTCAGATTTCCTCCCCACATTCCTGCCTCTATCTATTTTCTGAGAATGTCCAATTCCCCACTTCCTTTAACATTGTCCAGAGAGTCCGCCCTCTGTGTGTGTGGCCTCCCAGTGTCCCACATCGCTGTTAATTGGGGGCCTGTGGTTTATTCACTCTGTATCATTTCAGCACTGTTCCTTTTTTGGCAAGGAAGCTTTTCTACATCCCACACTTCCGATTATGAGAGTCTCAGACTGAAGAGTCTCCGGCTGGATACACATAGCCTCCTTGCTCCTTTCTTTCTTTCTTGTTATTTTAATTTCATGAAAATTAAATAAAATTATTTTTAGGGAAAGATGTTAAAATATACCGTGCTTAGCCCCAAGGTTAACTGTTAGCAAAGACTCATCAGGTCTCCTAACGGTTCGAGACAGACTTGATGGTTCCGATTTCTTGTAGGCAACTTAGCCTCTTGTGTCACGAAGGGATCCCTCTGCACCATTGCGGATGCAGCTCAGCATCGCAGCAATCCAAGTTTGCCTATTCCGAAGCAGCCCACTCCTCACCCCACCCCTGGTGGGTATCAGCAGTGTACTCCCAAGCCATTTCTCCCCTTGTAGTGGGTGCTAGTGCTCCCTCTTAGAACTGGGATCTCCTGGGTGGTCTGCCCAAAGGGCTGGGCTTCTGGATGCAAACGTTACCAATTTCCATGGCAACCCTGGCCTCACGTGGCAGTGAGAACCATAGTGTTGCTCCTTGGGCAAAAGATGGTTCAGGGACCCTAACAAATTGCATCTGCTGACCACAGATGTGAGGCACCCAGGCAGGTGGACACAGGAAAGCCAATACCTGACCATCTGAAGGGGTCCCATAATTTAGGGTTTTTACACTGATGGCAGAGCAGAACCCTTTGTCAGGAGTTCTCTGGGGGGAAATATCAAGCCCTAGCAGCATGATCACAACCACCACGGAGTCTCCACCAAATCATGACAGAGCTTTTAATTTCTAATTCACATTCTCTTTCCCAGGTGCAGACTTTCCCCAGAAGTGCCCAGAAGTGCCCAGAAGTGCCAAGTTAGGACTAATTCGGAAGGCTGCCACCTCCAGAGTCCTTACCTGTGCAGGGTTAATTTTTCATCTCAAGAAGTACAGTGCTCTACCCCTGCAGTTATAATTTGAAGGGACGCCACCAGCAGGGGTTTCAAGAGAAAAGAAAGTTACCCTTGGTGATCCCCAGGTAAGTGGGTCAGGGATTTGGGAGTTTTGCCCTTCTCTCAGTAGCCCCAACATTCTTTGAGATGAGCAACTGTCACCGTTCTCTGTCATATAGGAAGTGCCTGCAATGCAGCTTCTAGCCACCCTCCCTCTTCCTACCAGAGTGCAGCAGTAATTTTCTCTTTTATTCAAATTCTGAGATTGTCACTCTCCCCAAGTGAATTATTGACCCCACTTTGCCACTACGGAAAACCAGAACATTCCAGTCCTGTCCCAGCAGGCTATTCATAAATTCTAACTCAATTGTGTTTTGTGTCCCAGGGTAATTTTTTTTTTTTAATTAAAATCCTCTTTTTTTTCTGATATTTATTCATTTCTCATGTATCAATAACATCCCTGTTCTAATTTCATTACAATAAAAATTCTATAATTATTAGTCAATTTGCAGTATTTTTGCTTGTTCCACTAAATGTTAATCACATTAGGGCAGGAGGCAAATGTGTTTTGTCCATCACTGTTTTCTTGCACATTTTTTTAGAGCATAGATTTTGTTCAATAAATATTTGTTGGATAAATTAAAACATAAATAAAATGATATTATAATTTCACTGCAAAAGGAATGGCCTTTTAATGAAAACCACACCACACAACTTAAAGATAGTCTACTGATAGATGCAGAAGAACATTTTCTTTTCTGGAGAACTGCAGATGTTGAGACAAATACTTTAGCCAGCCAACATGTGGTTCCTGGACCCTGTGAGAGGTCAGGCAGGAACTTGCCTGGCATGGGTTTTGTTACAGTGTATATATAAAACAGAGACCAATCATAATTTTGCATCTGTAAGTAGGCCTTTGATTTAATCTCTCTCTCTTTCATTTCCTCTCTCAGCAAAATGAAAAGAAATAATCTCAACTGTTCTTTTAAGCAGAAACATTTTTGATGTTGTTGGAAAGGAACAAAAAAAAAAAAAAGAAGAACAAATTTGTAGAGGAAGTGTCGATGGGTTTCCAAATTGGGAGGTTTGGAAATCATTTTGCTTGAGCTCCACTGACTTCCTTGCTGTTCCTCCAACATGCCAAGCATATTTCTGCCTCAGGACCTTTGCACATGCTATTTCTTTGGCCTGCAAGGCTCTTGCCCAAGATTTCTGTCTGGCTTGCTTTCTGATTTCTTTTAGTCACTTCTTCATGTGGACCTTGTCAAACCCATCTATAAAAAACAGAAACTTCCCTGTCCTTCCCCCACCGGGTGTTCTAGTTCTCTTACCATTCTTTATTTTTCTCCTTGCCATTTATTGCCAAATGACATATGATCTATTTTTTAAATTTACTTGTAATTGTACCCCCTTCAGTAGAATATAACTTGCATGAGGGCAAGAACTTTGTTTCACTGCTAAATTTTTAGTGCTAAGCACAGTGTGCGGTACATGGCAGACACTCAATAAATATCTGAGAAATGAATACCTGACTGAGGCTGAAGTAACTGGGGCTTTCCTGCAGAAACTATTAGTTTAACTCCCGTATTGATGAAGGCCTTCCAGTGGTGCCTGGAACTGAGAGCTGACTATATGCATTTCTTCCCAGCTCTGCATTCAGTGGCATCATGTTGGTAACTTAAGTTTGGCCGTGGTGGGAATGTTTACACCACAGAAATTGACAAAAGCTACAAACCAGGGCATTTCTCTTTGCTTTGTTCCCCCTGCCCTCTCCCTTGAGAGCCACTTGTTAAACATTTTCCCATAATGATCTTACATTATGTATATTTTTAGAAAAAACAGTGTCCTGGAGTTTGGTGCTGAAATGGGTGTGCTTCTTAGACACACTAATAATTCAGTCCAGCTGAGTGGGAGGGGAGTTTTTAGGGGACTCGAGGATGGAAGGAAAACTATATAAAATTGACAACAAGCAGAAAATTGAGATCTGAGGAAAACTGAATTCAGATAATTTTGAAGAATAGTAGAATGGCTTCAAAGTGTAGAAAATCATTGATCATAACAGGGCATTACGTTAGAATATTGTTCTAAGTAAAGGATTTAAAATTATATCTCAGAACACAAGGAAGACTGATGAGACTGGATAAATCGAGGGGGTCAGAAGCCTAGCTTATTCCTGCACTCTCCTTCCAGGGCCCCGGACAGAGATATAGACTGTTGAGTGAATAATTAAAAGTTTGGGGGTTATGTATCATCAATACAAATCAGATTTGCTCTTTCCACTTGCAAGCTAAAAACTGTCAGTGCTGCTCCCTGTGTGACAGAAAAATATTCGACTCCTCAGTGCTGGAATCACAAGGAAGCCTCTCACACTGTCTCCCTAAACAAACTTTCATCATCTGTCTTTACCTAACCGCTATATTCTCATCATACAAATATGCAGTTGTTCTCTGAATGTGCCTCATTGGATGTTGGAAGGACCCCCTGCTTTGGGCTGGGCTCAAGTGCAAGTTCTGACTCTGCCCCTAGGATTTCACCTCCTTTTCTATGTCACCTCTCTCAGCCTCATCAGGAAAAGCCGGATGCATAGCAACACATCTTAATATTTCTACTGGTATTCATGCCACTCTGCCTGGAGTGAAAATTTCTCTTTCAAACCCCTTCATATTCTTCAAGATTTATCTCAAGTATGGCCCCCACCTTGAATTCTTCCCTGACTTTTGGTATTTGGGCAATAAAAGAAAAGTGATATTCCTCATTCCTCACAAATATCTATTTGTGAACTTTTTTTTAAATACCAAGAAGGAAAAGACAATCAATAAATGATGTAAAGAAATGCATTTATAGGGTGTGGTGTCCAGAAAGCACATCAAAACTAATATAATTTTGTGGTGACATCGATGTTAGTGGGATAATAATCTCCTTTGCTTTGTACCTATTTCTGTCTATGTCCATCTCCCCACTCATGTTAAAATACATGACATTGGGGCAGATGTTGCTATTTTTTAAATTGTGAAATCAGTCTGTGAGCATGGCTAATTATAAAAATTCAAACCGTAAAGAAATACACTGAATAAAAACTGAAAGCTTCCTTCACATCTCTTAATTCCACTCCATTGGCCATAGACAGAAAACCTTTAAAACTGGCTTGGTGCATCCTCCCAATTTGCAGGAATGTATGGGCTTACATGTGTGATTTCATAAACACATCTTTTTTGTTTGTTTTTTTTACTGCTTGTTATATAGTGAAATCAGATTATCCAAGTGTATTGTTCTGTGAGCCTTTTTAAAATTTTAGACTGTACATGGGCAATTTTTCTATGTCAGTATATAACGCAAAGTACTAAATAGTATGTCATACATGAGTTTAACAGTTCCTTTTTAATAGATATTTACTTGTTCCTAATTTTTTGCCACTTCATACAAATTTGCTAAAGACATACTTAAACACATATCTTTGGATACAAATGCCAGGATTCTTCAGGGTAAATTTCTGAAATTGAAAATGTTGAGTCAAAGCCTAAGTACCTTTCAGATTTGGGCAAGTAATTGTCAAACTGTTGTCTAAATAGGGTGCCCCAAATTACTTTCCCACCATCAGTGCATATGAAACGAATTCTTCTTACCCTTGCTCAGAAGCAGTGGATATTAAGAACTTTTTAAAATAGTAGAATAGTTTAAGAACAGGCAAGTCAATCGTTCTGTGTTTGAGGCTATAAATCAAATCCTTCAGTGTCTCAGGGTTTTGGAAATGTGTGTTCAAATGTGTGCATGTGCATGTACATATGTGTGTGCATGTACATGTACATATGTGTGTGCAATGTGTGTATGTGTGTGCATGCATGTGTGAGCATGTGTGCATGCACATTTGTGAGGACTTCACAGAAATTCATACTTTCTGTGCAGCTGCATTTGTTTTCCACTAAGCATCTAGTGGTATCTCCTGCTCTTTAGAGTAGCAGTGATTCTTGGAACCGATCTGGCCAAGGTCACCCTGGGGGCTCTGTTGAGTCCATGCCCTATGGATGCAGGCCATCTCTCCAAGATACACAGGACAGTATTGAGCATCAGAATCAGCAGAGGTCACGGCTGGCAGCTGAGCCACTGAACGGGATAAAAGAGAAACTGCTAGAGGTGACTGGGGCCTCTCGCCGACCAGCCTGGCTTAATTAGTCTGGGAGGGCAAGAGGATAGGCACGGCCACATCTGTGGTCCTTTGCATTTCTCCAGGCAAACTCATTTATCCAGACTTTGGGGTGGTGAGGCAGTGACGTGGGGGAGTGTGCTGCTTTCCACTTCCCAGGAATGAGCATCAAGCATCAGCCCTGGACACCTTCCAAGTGCCTTCTCAGGAGGTTCGAAGGGCTCTTTTTGTTTGGCAGCAGAGAACTTTCATTAAAACACACACACAGAATGTCAGTCACTCTGCAGGAGTTTACTGAGACAGGGCGAACTCTACATAAAAATGCATAGGTTGTAAATAGAGAGGTGAAGATATAGATGGATAAGTGATGTGTAATATATAGAGATAAGACAAACACACACAGAACCTGTGTACCTTTCCATGTTCAGATATGCATCTATTCTTATGGTTCCCTATACAGAGGGAGGCCACAGGCACTCTGTAATTGAAGAACAACATCACGGAGTAGTCACATCACAAAGGCAGTTTAAAATCTCTGTTCATTTCACATTTTCAAAGGTGCTTTTCCTCGTATACATAAAATGGCATTCATAGCAACTTGCTTCCCTTTGAACAGCGTATGAGAGATGCAAATGTAAAAGTTGTGATTATAAAGTAAGGAGGATTTTTTATTTCAAAGATGGTTTGTGGACTCCAAATGTTAGCTGTAGCATGTTTTCTTTCTGGAGGAAAAAGCCTAGTGTGTTTTGACTTGGATTCTATCCTTGATTGAGGAAGTCGGTGCAATATTAGGAAGGCGCTTCTTTATTTAAGAGACTAGTTATCCCTGCATATCTCCACTTGTTCAAACTAAACCATTATCACTTTTTATAAAAGGAGGATGGATTTCACACCTGTGGGAAAGGGGGAGCCCCCAACAGCTGCCCTGTGATGAAAACCAAGGGCATTGCTGCTTCCATCATAGACATATACCACAATACAAAAGGAACTTAAAATTGGAAAGAGTCTCCTCAAAGCTAACATAGCTCATAATTTTTCAGAGTCTATACACAATGCATGTGATTTAATCAGGTTCCACCACCACCCTGGAAATAAATTGCATAGAGGTATGCTTGTATAATTTGTCTCAATAGAATTAAGCAGAAAGAACTCGGACTGATCACCTAAAACAGTACAGTGTTGAAGTTACTGCTTACTGTCTCAAATTTTACTGCCTGTGTTTATTCATTTGTTTTGTTTTATTTTCACCTAGACCAAAAGTACAAAGCACTTTGTTCTGGATTTTTGTGAAGACCCATTTTCCCCCCACTGGAAATCTAAGTAAGGAAATGTTTTATACACGCTGTAAAGAGGAGCTCTGCACCATTTGAGTTGGTCCCAAGGATCCCAGTTAGGAGCAATGATCATTTAGAAGCAAGCAATATGTTGATGGGGATTCAGGTCCTACAGGATCCTCCGGCCCCTGCCAATCACATTTTCCTGATTGCTTTCCTTGCCGCTAGTCTCCTGTGCATTCTCTGTTCTTCACCAGTATTGACCTCTTTTTCTTTTTTTAAGATTTATTTTATTTATTTCTCCCCACCCCCTTGTTGTTTATACTTGCTGTGTCTGTTCATCTTCCTTGTTTCTTTAAAAGGCACAGGGAACCAAACCTGGGAACTCTGATATGGGAGGGAGGCACCTAATTGCTTGAGCCACCTCTGTTCCCTGCTTTGCTGTGTTTCTCATACTTTTCTTCTTGTGCCTCTTGTTGCATTGTCATGTTGCATCAGCTTGATGCACCTGCCTGTAACATCAGCTTGCTGTCTTGCTTATCTTCTTTAGGAGGCACTGGGAACCTCCATTCCCTGCTTTTTTGTGTCTCTCATTATGTTTTTTCTTCTTGTGTCTCTTGTTGCATCAGCTTGCCACAGCTGCCTGTAGCGCAAGCTTGCTGTCTTCTTTAGGAGGCATCAGGAATCAAACTAGGCACCTCCCATGTGGTAAGTGGTAGCCCAATCGCTTGAGCCACATCCACTTCCCACCAGTATTGACCTCTTGCACCATGACAAGGCTTTGCACACATCGGTTTCTTTGCACATTTGCTTTCCATACAGCTCCATCTCCACTGGAAAACTCCCAAATCTTCCTCCTTCTCACTGAAGCCTCATGCAATTACCCAGGCAGAAATTGTTATGCTGCCCTCTGTAAACTCAACCTCACTTTATTCTTCTCTCAAACCGAAGGAGACCACATTTTTTCCCCTTAATTTTCACACGCAACAAGCAGGCTATGCTTTTTGTCCTATGTGCCAGTCTTTTCACTAGACTGCAAGCTTTTAATGGCAGGCATCACTTTTTTATCTCCTACTTTTGTAATCCCTTCATCTAGATATCAACCCATAGTAGGAGTTCAACAAATGTGTTAAATAAAGGAATAAATGGCCATCCTGCAGCATTAGGGAAACTGGAGTCTGTTGATTAAATGAAAAATAGCCCCAGCTACAGCTTATGGTGTTTATGTTAACAAACCATGAAGTAAATTCTTTATATGTGAGATCCACCTGGGCCATAAGCCAAACATAATTATCCCCAGGGGCCACCCTGGAGACTCTAATTTGGTAAGTCTGTGAAAGGTCTTCGGAAACTGTACGGTTATCATCTGTCCAGGGTGATTCTTATGATGCAGAGTGTGGGAAACATGGAGTCAGAATACCCAGCTATGTTGTTAAGGGCAGGTGGTGTTTCCAACTGTTCCTCTGCCATCCACAACACATTACTCAGATATTTACCAAGTGCTTATTGTAGGACAGGCACCATCCTGGGGCCTGAAATCATCAAAACCATTGAAAACTGGGCTCACTCCAGCAAGCGTAGACTCACAGGTAAGCTGCCCATATGAGTGAATTTAGAAACCTGCTTATTTAACCGATTAAACCCATGTTCCCTTTCCATCACCTAAATATGTAATGTTCGCCCTTCATGGTATGTAAAATTGCTGCCTCAATTAAGGCTATGGTTGGCAAGTATAATGTTGAATATCCTTTTTGAAACTCAACATTCTCAACACTCTTTCAAAAAAACATTCATTCCCTTCCCCTCAAAAAGCAGAACCTGACGAATTCCCTTGTGGAGCAATGCCCTGGAACAATTGAGAATCTCTGCCTGATGCCAGATTCCCAGTTGTGCCTCACCTGTTCCATCTGCAGGAAGTTATCATCCTCTCAGAGTTGAGATATGGCAAATATTACGTATTTACCTTGGCTTAACATTCCAGGCCGTGTCCTGGAATCAGGTTTTAAGGCAGGGGTGGGGAAGAGTAGAGGCAGTGGGAGAGTGGCAAGAAAGAGCATGAGGATACTGATTCAGCAGGGCTGGTTCTAAGTACCCAAGAGTGGGAAAGGATGAAGAAAAAGGCAAGTTGCATTAACTCCCAGTATAGCTTGGAATCCTAATTATGTGGACAGGATAGAAACTTAAGACAAGCACTCAGACTTTAACAAATTCTTTTGAGCAGCAAAAGAAATCACTTTTAAGGCCCACACCTGTAACTTCCTATAAGCAAAGTGGAATCTTACATCTCAGAGAGAAGTTTGACATCTCACTTTCCCAGCTGCTGGAAAGGAAAGTACAGAGAGGGTTAGTAGCATCATGACAGCCCTCGGACAATGGAGCCCAGTCTCTTAGAGGCTAAATGTTGGCCCTGAGTCACCATTCCACTCAACAAGTGTCTGCTTTTAAAACATCTAACACGTGTCCAGAGCTTCTGTTGCGTGATTTCTTGTTAACTATTACTTAATAATATTCCTTGCTTTTGTCTTTACATAGACTCTATCCACGTGGAATTATTGGGTCACAGCTCCAATCCTATCTCTTGTTCACTCTTTTACTTAGTTGTCATGTATTCAAATGAAATTCATTCAAGGATTAAATAAAAGTATCGTAAACATTGTCCAGGGGAAAAGAAAAGAAAGAGACGTGTTGAGTCTATATATCAAAGCCATGAGCACTGTTCTGATATGGTCAGGCTGCCCTGGGTTTACAGAGGTCATGCTGACCAAGTGGAAATGCATAATGGATCACAAAAAGTGCCAACAACATCATGGAGTTTGAAGTGAAAGTTGATGAAATGTAAGCATTTGGTGTGATTTGAGGGCTATGGAGGGATTTGAATGTACCGTTATTATATGGAAATTCTAGTAAAATGAAAAGACCACTGAAAAAGGTAATCCATAGCATATTTGCCCAGATTAGTACATTAGATTAGTTCAGATTAACATATTAAATTTACGAGCACTCGTTTAACTGATAAAAGAAATACCAAATAAAGAAAACTTTGCATAGGTAATTTTTGATAGAAGGCGAAGTGTGGAAAATATTTAATTCCATAATACAAAACAAACACAGTTTGCCAATAGAACACATTCAATATTATGTGTATGAAATATCAGATTATGTGCACAAGTACCCATGGAAAAAAATCTTATCAAGCATGATCAACTCTTTACTACTGATTCAGTGGAGCTAGGACTAGTTTGCAGGAAAACTGAAGCAGATATGTTACACATTTTTCTTTATTTGAAAGAATTCCATGGTAAGAAAACTAAAATGTTTTTTATAACATCAATATTTTATTAAGATATTGTTCTTGTCATTCTGCGTGTTATTTCATTTAGATCTTATTATAACTTGTTAGATAATTAATATCTTCTTCAATATCCCAAATCAGGAAATCAGTGAATCAGGCTGTTAAGAATTTTGTTCCATTGTGACACTAGAGCCCAGATTCTTGCTATACTACAGGTACTTCACAGTTCTTCTTCATTGAGATCATTTGTAATGAGACAGTCAGAATTATGCTTTTGAGAGCACCCTACTAAGGTTGGAAAGCAACCTGGTGAAGTGGTTAGGATCACAAACTCTGGAGTCAGATTGCTTGGGTTTAAATCCCAGCCTTGCCTCTTACCACCTGGCTGATCTTGTCCAAGTTGCTTAATCTCTCCAATACTCTACATTAGTGTAGAATCATAAAATCTATTAAATACATTATAGGATTGTGACTGATAAATGAGGTAATCCTTGGGGAAGACCCAGTACAATGCCTGGCATAAAATAAACCTCTGATAAGGAAGCAGATGTGGCTCAAGCATTTGGGCGCCTGCCTACCACATGGGACGTCCCGGGTTTGGTTCCCGGTGCGTCCTAGAGAAGACGAGCAAGACAGCAAGATGGCATGGCGAGCTGACGGAACAAGATGACACAACAAGGAGCCACAAAAAGGAAACACAATGAGAGACACAACAAAGCAGGGAGTGGAGTTGGCTCAAGCTATTGAATGCCTAGCTCTCACATGGGAGGTCCTGGGTTTGGTTCCCAGTGCCTCCTAAAGAGAGGATGAGCTGACACAGAAAGCCCACAATGAATGGACACAGAGAGCAGACAGCAAGCACAAACAATGGGGAGGGGGAGGAGGAGAAATAAATAAATCTTGAAAAAAAAAAACCTCTGATAAATGTTACTTCTGACAACTGAGTTGCTGCCACTTTCTGCCACATACCATGGAATCCTCCTTTCTCTATTTTGCTTTTTCATCTTCTTTTTATAACCTAAAGTACTTGTCTCAGTATGCCCACTCTTTTCCTCCATGGTTATCACAATTTCCTGGATTCCTGGATGCTTGTTGTCAGTTGCCATCCATTTCACTTTGTAACATCACCTCTCTGGGGCCCAGGGAGCAATTCTACCTCTTGCAGGGGCAAACAAGAGCAAAGACAGCAAGGCATGTTGGATGCCGTTTTGTTTGTTGTTTTGTTTTGTTTTAAGGAGGAGCCAGGGATTGAACCCAGGACCACATACATGTGAAGGAGGTGCTCAACCACTGAGCTACATATTCCCTGGATGCTGTGCTTTCACATGGCTGGCCTTTTTGGATATCCTGAGAGAGAGATTTTGCATCCCAACTCTACCTTTCCTCTGTGCCAATCTTGTTTCTGTATAAGAACTACCCATCCATTGCCTTGTGTAGGTGTCACCTGTAATATGGTCTCACAATGATGCATGTTTGTCTTTATTTGAATCTGGTACATCTTTCCAACATGGAATTCTCACCTTGACTTTCATCCCAAATTAATCCAGACTTATAAAAATTCTACAAGGTAATTTCACCATGAGTTCATATCTGCCCAGATTTTTTAGAATCTCACTCCTGGATCTCTTATTTCTGAGTTCTGCTTACTGTTAAGAACTCCACCAAGGCAAGATGCTTTCTTTCCCACTTGGATGAATATCTCCCAAGAGACAGGACCAGCCTCAACACCCTTCTCAAATTAGGGTGAGATATTTCTCTGCCCCAAATGGAACTGATTACACCAGGAGGTAATAAGTTCTTCATCCATAAAATAATCGTCAAACATTTAAGATGGAACAAACTTACAAGTTCATTCTATATCGTTCCAGAGGAGTCAGTTAATTTCCTCACTCATGTGTTCAATCACCCATTCATCAAATACTACTCTCCGGTAATGCCACAGGCTTAGGCCAGATAAAAACTGCCACAGTGAACATGATACAGCCACTGCCCTCTAGAAACTCACTGCTTAGGTAGATAAGTAGACAAAGTATTACCTATGATGTGCCAACTGGGGATTAGCATAAAATGTTTGAAGTTCACACAGAAAGGGCAAATAGCTCAGGTGGGAGTTCTTGGGAAAGACTTCCTGGAAGAGATTAATATTACGGCTCATCTCATGAAAGATGAGTAGACGTTAGTCAGACATTGGGGTGGAAGTGAATGTACAGTTTCAGGCAGAGGGGATAGCATGTGCAAAGGCCTAGAAGTAAAAGAGATAACAGTTGATAAGGAAACTAAGCTGCAGGGATCAAGAGTTCAAAAGCAGAGGCTATGGGTTGAAGAGATGATGACCATCTTATACTGACCATTTAGAGTAACCTCTGTAGCACCATGATTCCCTCTCCATTTATCTTGCTGCTTTGGTGGGATGCAATTGCCCATAGAACCAAAACGTACAAAATTTGAAATCTTATCTTTCTTTTTTTTGCATTTTTAAGGGTTGCAGCCCAAAAGAGATGATGAAAATTAAAAGTCATAAAGTTATAGATTCTAAAAATTGGAAAGATCTTGAGGTGTGATCTGGTCAATGCACACAAATGGAATGCCCAGTTTTTTGGCATTATGCACATTTAGCTAATATACTTTCGGGGAATGATTTAAAATGGGAGGTTGGAGTTATGTGAGCATCTGCACATTTCTCTTATCTTTAAAAATCATTTTATTCTGCTTTCTCTGAGTTTCTTTTTTATTTTTTCTGAGTAAAGATAGCCAAATAAGGGGAGGACACAGACTCTCTGGGCAATAATTCCTGTTGAGCCATATCATCCTCTCTCTTTTAAAAGCCACCAGGGAGACCTTTTCTTTTAAAACACACCATGACTTTTGACAATCTGTCAGACGCAGTGGCAGCCTTCATTGGAGGTTTTCTATGGAAGTGCATGGTACACAGGAGGCTGGCAAATGGATATGCCTGAAAATTTGCAGAAGAGATGACAACCAAGAGGGACAAGTACCCCACTGGTGAAAGAGAGAAATGCCAAAGAAGAGGCAGTCATCAGTCAAATGACAAAGCTCATTCCCAGTCTTCAGTTAAATCTAAACCAGTTGTGCCTCGTTGAGGAAAATAACCAATTATCTGGCTCTTTGCAAGGGTAGGCAGAAAAGCCTTCCGGCCAAGTTCTGATGTTCTTAGGCATTTTCTTGTCTGAAGGGGATCCCCCATGGAAATCATAAATCAACAAATTTTATGGTTAGAAATATTTGGTTTCATGCCTACTTATATTTCTAGAAATGTCATATTGAAACTATGAAGCGTTTACTATAGCCAGGACACTCAGAGACTCCCCTTAAAATTCCCCTTGTGCTATTGGCATCTATGTGAGTTCTAAGGCTGCATGAGGAACCGCCATGGGAAAAATGCTGCTTTCCAAAGTAGTCTTTTTCAACTTTATATTACAGGTGTGAATATTTTAAAATCAAAGCTGACACCGCTCATTTTGTGAAACTGAGAGATGAGACCAAATGGGCTGCTCTGCAGCCTTCTCCCAAGCAGACATACTTGTAGCCTGAACTTTTCTTGGCCCTGTGGTGCAAAAGAAATAATCCATTTACAATAGCTCCTTCAACGGAAGTCCTTTAGCTCAAGGCCTCTTCATATCCCTCCCTTGTGAGTCAGAGGGCTGCAGGGGGTCTCCTACATATCTTGATGAAGGTCCAGAATATTCTAGTCTATTTCTTCCACCCTTGGTTTCCACTATTTTCTTCACCAAGGCTAATATATAATCCTCCAGAAACTCATAGTCTCTTAATGAGATTTGCTGCTCCTGTCCTTTTGGGTTCTGGGGTATCAGGGCACTCTGGTGGTGAATGAACTCCATTTCTTCTTTGCTATTGGCACAGCTGCTATTTTGTTCTGCTACAAATGTCACAACCATGAAGGGGGAGAGAACCTTACTGTTATAACTGTACTCTAGGACTAATGCAAAAAGGTAGCGCCTTCTGCCCCCACCCTCCACCACATCTCCATTTCTTACAGATACTTGCTCTTTTTACAGGGCAGGGATGGAAAGTCATCAAAGTTTCATTGTGTCCTGCAGCATCTAATTGTACCTTCCCTTGCATAGTCAGCCATTGAACCTCCATGAGAGTCTTCCCTTTTAGGAATGCTGCAGATTAAGAGGTGGCTGTTACCCCTGTGGCCTTTTAGAATAGGTTCTAGAGAAGAGCACAAGAGCACTGATATGTTTTCCCACGAGGCTGGTTTACAGATCCTGGAGAGACCTAAATATAGAGAGTCAGAACTTAGAGAACTCAGACTGATTCCCTGTTTGAATTGTGTCCATCCAACAAATTTTCTGAGGCATGGATGATGCTTGTTTGAATAAAAAAAATATATTTCTGGATATCTTTCAATTGTATCTGAATTAGTTGAGGAATGCCTTGCCAATTTGCCTCAAGAGCCACTATCCCCTATTCTTTACACCTCTTCTTTAACTGGCATGACCTGCTCATCGATACTATTCTTCTGGTAGTCCATTTCCAACTGTGGCTTAGATCTTACTCCGAAATCCTACTAGTTAGCATAATAAATTTAAGCCAGTGAAAGAAAACAGTATTTAACACATAGAAAGTATTCAATGGATATTAGCTATTGACTGAATCCAGGAATGATTTTCTTTTAGGATACATCAATTTATCTATACTGTGTACATACAAAGATCTCTGAAACAATAAAATGACTTCATTCTCTATTACTAGCAGGAGTCAGAACAAAACATACTTAATCAAATTGTCATGTTATTTCTGATGCTTCCTAGAGATCCAGTAGATAAGATCCGAGCAACTCTAGTGGGGAAAAGATTTTAAGTTTAAAAAAAAAATAGATTGCCTAATAGCAGAGAGTAAAGGACCTTTTCATAGATTCCTAAAACAAGAGGGATGCTGGAGGGCTGAGGTGCAGAGCAGAAGTGCTAAGAGCTGTGGTGGGAATCCCCCTCCCTCATAGGGCTCTGTGCTCTGCAAATGCTGTGCCTAGGGCAGTTTTCTGACACAGGAGCCATGAAATTCTATGCCACACAGGCATCCACTTCATTTGGGTTGACCACTGAGTCTCCCTCGAAGCCTAGGACTTCAGGGATAGTGGTGGCAATAGCAGTGACAGCCTTGGAACCACTGTCTTGCCATTACGCACGTCCTATACTGTTTGTTCTTACCCTGCAGTTTAGCACAGGGTGGTGGGAAGGCAGCACTGGCAAAGAAAAAGAAGTTCTCAGCACAAGAACTGTCTTGGTAAGGGTCCTAAAATGATAGGAAATTTTCAAGGAAGGTGGATATGGTTACATTTTTTCATGAATTTAAGATCTTAGAAATATTAACCTTAATCATCTCAGCAACTCCATGGGATAGTCGTTATTATTATCCTCATTTTCCAGATGAGGAGATTGAAGAACAGAGAGGCATATAATTTGCTTAAGGTCACACAGCTTTAACTGTGGAACCAGGAAAAGAATCATGCAGTCCTGTGTGCTTAACCAATACCTGTCCCAGTAAAGTGCCAGGTCTGCTTGGAGGGACAAAGGACAACTATACCCAGGAGGTAGAGTCCTTTCAGGATAGGACTTTCTTTTTTTTTTTTTAAGATTTATTTATTTTTATTTATTTATCCCCCCTTGCTGCCCGTGCTGCTGTGTCCATTCGCTGCGTGTCTTCTCCGTGTCTGCTCATCTCCCCCTTGCTGTGAGGTCCTGCCAGATCAGCCCACGGCGCCGCGCGAGCCGGCCTGCCCTCACAAGGAGGCTCCGGGAAGCGAACCCGGGGCCTCTCA
>JAQZBX010007415.1:0-50655 GCA_029593785.1 Cabassous unicinctus
TATATATATATATATATATATACACATAGCATATGTATTCCCTTTCATCTACTACATGGACATGCAAAAGTAATGAAATATGTAAGATGGCACAAAGAATCTTAATAATTTGAAAGAATTTCAAAAGTGTATATCGTCTTAAGAGTTTAGTCTTGAGAGGTGCAGCAGAGAAGAGTGGTTGTTCTCCAGTATCCATATTCTCCTCCCTCACAGTAATAGATTGTTTTTTTAGCTGGGCACTCAGCCATCCAAAATAAAGACTAGCTTTTCCTGCTCTACTTGCAGCTGTATATAAATGTGTTGGTCGCTTAACCTCTATGAATTTCAATTTTCCTCTCAGGATTATATAGGGTGATATGGCCTTTCATTTTGTAGCTAATTCCATTAGTGTGTATTAGTCCTACTAACTTTATACTGTAACTTTTCCTTTAATCCTAAACTTGCCAAGCAAGGTCTCCCTACCTGACACACACAGAGGCCAATACTATGACATCGGGATTATGAGAAAAGAAAGAGCTTTAGTGCAAGGTCGACTGGCATGGAGACAAGAGACGAGGCTCAAATCTGTCTCTCCAATCTGAATGCTAAGGGAGTTTTATGGGAATGGGAGTGAAGAGGGGCCAGGGTAGTCCTCGGTTGGGTTCATTCACTCAGCGTGGCAGAATAGATAGACACACTGAATGAGGCTAGGAAGGAAAAGAGGATTTATTCAGTGGCAGGAGACTGGAGATGTACAATCTCAAATCAGCCCCCCACCGAACTGCAGAAATTTTATTTTATACCATCATGGTGCTAATGGATAATTGGGGAGGAGTTGGACACAGGTTCCTTCATTAATAAACATCAAGGGGTTAAACATGGTGGGGTGGGTACCAAACCAGGGTGAGTTACAAGATTATAATCATCATCAGAGATCAAGACACGGAGATAGGAAAGTGCAGAGTAGAGGTCAGTCAGTCACAAGGTAGATCAAGATTCTGCGATAGGAGAGTGCAGAGTAGAGGTCAGCACAAGGTGTTCCACGTGGATATCAAACAGGAGGGTGGAGGGTTATACACAAGGGAGAGGCTAAGTTTTGCGTAACCATAGACAGAGTGAGACCTGTTTAGAATGACCATCTTACTTGCAGGTCTAGGCTAAATCCAGCCAGTTTCAGCAATTTCAGATATTAAACTTTTCTAATTTTTATACTATAAAGGCATCCATATAATTCTCAACCCTTGTTTACCAAGGTTCAGTACAATGCCTCAATATTTAAGCTGTCCTGGGTTTTTCTAGTACTACAAGAAGGGGAGAGAAGTAGGGAGATTTGACTTGGCATACCCCAGTTGGTTATTAGAGTTACCCATATGTAGTAGAGTGGATTTCAGGCTGGGTCTTCCTTATTGAAGGACCTCTCACGTTTGATCTGCTTCCGATGTCCCTCTGTGCTCATAATCCTGGTTCCAGGGGAGGTGACCTCTGTTACTGATGTTTCAAAGGCCATCTAAAGGTCAGTGTTTTCTTGCAGGCTCAGGTAATATGCCCTACGGATAAACAAGCTTAGAAGAAAAGTTACTGGAAAAGAGGATATCCGCCACCAACCAGTTTTGGCCTGCCCACGGTTTCACTAACATACTGTGACTTGTCCTTTAAATGTCTCTCTCCGACATTGTCTTGCATTCATTAAGACCTGACTTATGAATTCATCTTTGTTTCCCTGTGCCTGGTGCTTAGTACATTTTTGTTGAATCGAACTACAGTGCAGCAAAAAAACTAAAACAGATTGGGCATATTAAATACAAATCTCAAAATTCTCTCTAAAAAAAAAAGCCTTCAAAGTCAACGAGGTCTGAGGATTCCTCGGGTGCTCTTAGTCCCTACAGTGCTCCCGGCAGTTTTTCTTATAGCGGCCACGAACACTCTACAGGTGCATGTGGTTTTTTTGTTTGTTTTAGGATGTCCTGGGGATCGAACCCAGAACTACATACATGCAAAGCAACTGCTCAACCACTGAGCTCCACCCGCTCCACCAAAGTCAACTAGAACAGAGTATAAATTGGTAAATTGCTTCCTCATTGCTTCCCCATCCAGCTTCATCTAGTGTCACTGTGTCCTTCAGTCTAGGCTTTAGCTACAGCGGTGCTCGGTTCCTCTAACTCACCGAGGTTTTGTAACCTCAGGACCTTCCAAAAATTTACCTAAAATATTTGTTTCTCTATTTGTATGGCTACTTCTTAATTCACTCTTCAGGTTTCAGTTTTAATAACCCTTTCTTGCAGAATCCTCTGAAACTCTTGATTCTAGTTCTCTATGTCACATACATTCATAGGTTTGTTTCTTCCTTCATGGAATACACAATTTAAAACACACACACTGCCACTTCTTCAGTATCTCCCCTGCTGGAATCTAATTTATGAAGTGAGGTTCTACATTGGATTCATTTACTCTGTGGCCCTTATTTGTTGCCCAGCACAATGTTTGGCATATGTCAGGGCTCAGTACATTTAAATTCGACTTTAGCCGAGCAAACAGAAGCTGAAGTTATTTGTCTGAGTTCCAGGCATGTCAATCATTTGTTAGGAGACTGTTTCAACATCATTCATTCAAGGCTTGTCCCTAGGAAGAATTTTCAGAAACTATGTTCAATTTCTAACACGGTCCTATTTCTGTTTTTTATTTTAATTTTAATTTTAATTTTTTATTTTTAATCCCTCAGTCAACCATTAATATAAATTTGTTCTAGTAATTGTTTCATGGACAAAGAGTTTTAGAGCCACAAATAATCTCATAATCCAGATGCAAGTTTTCCATCTTTTTATTTATTTTTCAACAGAATCATTCCCTTATTTTTGTGGACATTAATATTTAGCCCCAGCATTTCAGAAAAATATCTTAATATTTAATGTATCAAGTATGCCTTGTATTCATATATTAATAGAGTAAATAATATGTAAATGCATAGTTTGAAAATTCACCCATTTAACTAGTTTATATAGAAAGAACATTATCCACACATGACATTTACTCCACCTACTGAATTTCTTTATAAGATATAAATGCCTGCCCTGTTTATTATTCTTCAGAACTTGTCTCTGAAATAGACAAACATGAGCAGTCCAAATACTAACAGTGTGTAGCTCTATCTTCAGGGTTTACTCACCTGCCTTTTACTTGAAACACAACGATTTTTAAGCCATCCTGATAAAATAGAAATGTAATTATTTATTTGGCAAGAGAATCAAATCAGAGAATACACAATAGGAGAAAAAAGACAAGACAAAAAAGCAGGATTTCAATAGTGCAGGCGGAAACTTGCGTTCATCCGCAGTTCCTCCTAGAACACAGAAGGCGCTGACTGGCTTTAACTGATGAAGCACAGCTGCAAGCTTCTCTCCCAGTGATCCCATCACCGTCCTGATGAGCACAGACATCACACATCCGGGCACTGCTGGCGGGGATGTGTCACCTCTGTGCAGGCTGCTCTGGATTGCAGCAGGGAATTCAGCTGAGTGGGCTGCAAAGCCTCCTTTTTTAAAATTTATTTTTTAAAGCTCCTGAAAAGAGCTGCAGGATTCTCAACAGCATGGCTGATCTGAAAATTGAAAGGCGTCCTTTTTAAATCCTGGCTGTCCAAGCCCATCCCTCAGGCAATGGAAGCACTGTCTCTTTGTGCTCCTCTGGCAGAGCCTCCACCTATTCCCTTTGACCAGCAAAGTGGCACCTGTCCCACCCCAGCTCACCAGGAAGCCTTGAGTCAGGCAGGAGGAACTCTTGAGTTATCAAATCTCTGGAAAGCCTCTGGTTTCACCTTTTCTCTCACTGGCTGATTTCCCTTAGCTGCAAATTTGTGAGTGTTGATTCTACCCAATCCACCAGACCACTAAGACAATAAATGCAAGCATAATGTTTACCTTTTAAATTCCGTGGCCTTATTGAATCTGCACAACAAACTCGCAGAGCGCTATTGTCTACATTTTGCAGATAAGGAAACACTGTCAAAGGGTTTGCCTCGAATAACAGATGAGGGTTAGGCAAGCATCTTCAACTTTCTGAGTCTTCTGTGTGTCTGTCTTCTCAAATGTACACCAGAAGGCATGCCGACCACAGGTGTGTGGTAGTGATCAGGTGAGATAATAGTAAAACTTTAAGCAAAGTTCTTGGCTGAGAACTTTGATTTTATTCACACAGGATTTTATTCCTAGTGAGTGGCAGAGCTGGGAATTCCACCCAGGATTTTATTCCTAGTGAGTGGCAGAGCTGGGAATTCCACCCAGTTGCTGTAATTTTAAATCCCCTGCTCTTTGCCAACTATTGGCTTATAGGAGTGGGATGTGGTTCCCTCTTAACCCGTGGGTTAGGAGCATAAAGACAAAATTCTGAAAACCAAGAGAAGCTGCATCAAAACCCCATCAAAACCATCAAAGAGACTAGTAGTTCTCAACTTTAAAGAGTGCCTCAGAATCACCTGGGGGATTGGTTAAAACACTTTCCCCATACCCAGAGTCCCTGATTCTATGGTCTGGTGTGAGGGCTGAGAATTTGCATTTCTAACAGGTTCCCATGTGCTGCTGCTGCTTCAAAAACCCGTGTAGCAGAAAATCAATACTAGAACATCCCTTACCCACTACATCGCTACAACCCGCAGTGACTTATCAAGCAGCAACATGACTAAGCAGTGTTTCTCAAAGTGAGATGTATTAAACCACCTGCATTAGAGTAATCTGGATTGTTTGTTAAGCAAGGGAGATTTCTACTTTCCACCCCAGACTTACTAAATGTGAATTTCTGGGGGTAGAGAAAACTGCATTTTAAACAAGGTTTTATGGATGCAGATGGAATCTTGAGAACCAGTAGGGAAGCTGATATACTTGCAAAAGAATGGTAGAAATCATAGTCAGTGTGAAAATAAGTCTACAATACAATACAGAGACGCCTAAAAAGGAATGAGGTCCATGGGCCCCTCAATCGGGATGTATTTTTTTGTAGAACAGATTTATCAGGGCCTATCCACAGAAAATTTTAAAAAGAATCCTTTGTGTTTCTTTAAATCTTCTAATAATTTTTTAAAACTTGGATAATATTGGTTTGTTATGGTCTGCATATGACTGCTGTAATGATGGGGATTTTGTTTATTCTTGAACAAAATAAGCTGAGTCTTTATAGCTATACTCTATTAAAATCATCCTACTGACCTGGGTTAAAATATCTTGTGGTTTCTGATTCTGGCTGTACATTAATATCAGTGGTGAGTTGATAAAAAACACGGGTGCCAGGGCCGCACTCCAGCACCACTCTGTGTGTGGGGATGGGCATGATACCAAACAAAACACGTTCTTGCCCAATGCACTTCATAATGACCAATTCCTGAGACATTGGTATTTCAAAGAGAAAAAGAGTTTTAGTGCTAGCACATAGCAAGGAGAACAGATGATCTAATGGGCTAAACTCTGTCTCCCCAAACTGCATAATTCTGATAGTCTTATAGTATCCAGGTTTAGCAAGTTTATGCTAAAGAGATTGGGAAAGTAGACGTGACTCAAGTGACTGAGCCCCCGCCTACCACATGGGAGGTCCCTGGTTCGGTTCCCGGTACCTCCTAAAGAAGGCAGTGAGCTGGCACAACGGGCAGGCACAGCAAGCTGGCACAACAAGAGACACAAGAAGAAGAACAGAGACACAAGAAAGCAGGGAGCACAGGCTCCCGGTGCCTCCTGAAAGAACAAGGACGACGAACTGACACAGCAAGTGAAAAACAATGAGCAGGTGGGGAGAAATAAATAAATAAAACAAATCTTGAAAAAAAAAAAAAAAGTAATGGGGGTGGGGCTGGCTCAGATTCCTTCATTAATAAACATTAAGGGGCATAAGACTTTGAAGTTGTAAAACAGCATGGGGGGGAGTTGGGTACAGGCGTGAGTCACAAGGTTATATAGTTTTATGATCATTATCAGAAATCAAGGCATCTGGGTTCTAGTCCAGCAAGTTTCAGTAATTTCAAGTATTTATTTTTGCTATTTTACAATATACTAGAAAGTAATGAGGCATCTATATAACGAGTCAGTTATCATAATCATTTGCTAATTCTTAAGCCTTGGTTACAGATCCTTCCTTTTTGTTTTGCACATTTTCCTCAATCTCGAGCGATATTTTTGGGCGAAGACTGCTCTAACTTCTTCACACTGAAGAGGGCCTCGTTATTATGGGGTAGAGGAATGAAACTGGTCATCATTCCTGAAGAACTTGGTACCTCAGGGTTTCAGGGCTTATCTAGCATAGGAATAATCTGCAGGCTTCAGTTTCTGAAAAAATATACTTAATAAGTAAATTGGGAATTATAGGTTTAAATAAAAAGGAATAGAACTATGTTTCATTGGAGAAGTAATTATTATAGCTTCTTTTTAGATAGAGCCTGGAGTATTCCTTAAGGTTTTTCAAGAACACTGTTGCTTGGGGCTTTGCCTGCTGGGCAGGTTGCACTATCTGGCTGAAACCTGCGTGAAGAACCATTTCCCCCATTCCTCCACTTAGGGAGTCTTTAAGTTTCTGGAACAATTATGTTGGTCATGCCTATGGCCACTAGGTGGCGGACAAGATCCATTTAACGACCTGCCGCCTTCATTGTCACTGCAAATATCTACTATTTTCTCTTTACAACCAATTTGCCACTAATAAAAGAGGGAGTCGCCTTTCTGTAAACAAAGACACAGAGTTCCAGTGCTGGACAGAAATATAAGAGCTCATCTAGTTCATTGATTGTGGACTTTTTTTTTTTTCAAATTCTTTCCCTAGTTGGAGAATGAACGACACATTTTGAATCATTTTCCCAACCCTCTTCAGTCTCTTTCTGCATCTAGATAAAATACTTTCATCTCAGACACATGAAAATTCTTCTGTTTAATAAAGTAACTGAAAGATGCAGATCCAAGAATGCCGTTACTGATGGAAATAGACAATTTGAAAAGGAAATAATTGTTTAGCCTGAGTTAGCTAAGAGGTAGGAAAATGTGTGGAGGGGAAGAGGTGGCAAAGGGAGTAAACCAAATAGATTTTTAAAGGCGGCTTAGCAAAGTGCTTTATATATTATTTTTTAATGAATCAATTTTATTGTTACATATTAATAAAGCATAAATTCATCTAAAGAGTACAATCAATGGTATTCGATGTAATCACATACTTGTACATTCATCGCTTTATATTTTGTCTCAGTCTTTGCCTCTGAAAATGGAGAACTGGCACAAAATCTCACCTGAAGATTTGTTTATAGACTGTCACCAAAACCCAAAATGTAGGTATCAATTCTAGATTTCCTTAAATGTCTCCGTCCTCAGAAGCGACTTAGCTCACGTTGCCCCTGTCCTCCATCTATAAACTCTTACAAATTAATGAAGAACTTACTTACACTAAGGTAGATAGAAGAGCTGAGGCGGGGAAAAGGGAAAGAACATTTTTTTGAGCATCTTTTCTCAAATGCACTATACTCCTTGTTTATTTAGAAGATCAAGGTTACAGATATGGATAAAAAAAGAAAGGCTAGAAATGCATTCTGGTATTGCCTCGTGATGGAAAACAAGGAAAACAAAATAAAACAACCACCACAAACAAAAAACCTCTGCAGCCACAAAAATACTTCTAAGTAATATTGTTTATAATGTTCAAATCTTCATAAGAGATTATGTATATGTATTTTATGCATACGTATATATAGATACGGTAATCTCTTTATCTCTCTGACTTAATCTCTGTATCTCTCTACGTAATCCATCACGTCATCATCCTCTCACCAACTACTCTTGAGCCACACTGGCCTTATTTCTTGAACTATATTAACCTCTTTCCTGTCTCAGGTCTGTGCATATGCTGATACGTTCTTTTGAAAGGCCACTACCTTACCTCTGTATGGCCAGCTCCTTCTCTCACTTGGTCTTCTCTTAACTATTACAATCTAATCACCCGATTAGAGATTGTAGAACCCCTCTACAATTGCTTTGAATCTCAAACTCATATCTGTTTCATTTATAGTACTAATTGGAACTTGTATTATTATTTGCCTTCTTACTTAGATGTTGCCATTCTTTTTATTAGAAGGAATGTAGTCTCCATGGCCAGAGACCACGTCTACTTTACATTCATTTCATCACCTTATCACTTAACAAAAATTTTTTAAAAGACTTATTTATCTATTTCTCCCCCTACCCCCTCATTGTTTTGTGCCCGCTGTCTGCTCTCTGTGTGTTCTTCTGTGTCTGCTTGTCTTCTCTTTAGGCGGCACTGGGAACCGATCTGGGACCCTCCGGAGTGGAGAGAGGCGCTCAATCTCTCACACCACCTCAGCATCCCTGGTCGGCCACATCTCCTATTGTCTCTCTTCTGTGTCTCTTTTTGTTGCGTCATCTTGCTGCGCCAGCTCTCCACGTGGGCCAGCTCACCATGCAGGCCAGCTTGCTTTTCACCAGGAGGCCCCAGGAATCAAACCCTGGACCTCCCATATGCTGGACAGGAGCCCAATCATTTGAGCCACATCCGCTTCCCTTAACAAATATTGATTATGTGCTTCCAGGTGTCAGACATTATGCTGGTTGGCACACAAATATTTGTTAAATAAATAGCAGGGTCTCTTTAAAAGAAACCCCTCCTTTTAAACTATAAATAAATTGTGAAACAATTAGAAAGAGTTCACACTCTTAGAATTTATCCTAAGTGGATAATTTCATTTGAATGCCCTTGAGAAAGAAATTTGACAGATATGATTACTAAGGAAGAGGTAAGAAAATATATTAAGAAAACAATATATTTACTGACCTAATGATTTATATATATGGAACATATATCACAGAATAAGAAATATCCTGTCCAAAATAATCTAGTATGCAACATCAGTTCAAAAGATAGAGAAATGAGTTGAAATACAATTGTTGAAAATGAAACAAACCTGCCCATTTGGGGTCGAAATTACTAGGATTTTCCAACCACATAGTCTTGTAAGCAGCTTACTCTATGTGTTTCTTATGAATCATCTATCCATCCTTGGGGCTCTGTGATGTTAAACCAAATACGTGTGTGCAATTAGACACCTTGATTCAAATCTCTGACGTAGTAATTGCACAGTCTGAGAGGAGTGTTTAAGAACCAAAGGTCTCAACCTTTAGTCGCATTAGAAAGAATGTTTGCACATAGGTTCCAAAGCCAGGCTACCTACATTCACATCCCAGCTCCTCCATTTCTAGCTGTAAAACTTTGGGCAAGATGTGTATGCTCTCTGTGGCTTAGATGTTCCATCTGGCGAATGGGGATCATTAGAGAACCTACCTGGCAGTGTGGTTATGGAGGACATTGATATGTGAAACGTGCTCGGAACAGCGCTCGGCACTTAGCAAATGCACAATAAATATGACCTCATATCAGTTATCCCACTATCAATTGAATCCCTTTGCTACATTCTTGGCTTTCTCAAACCCTTTTTGCCCAATGCTAAATTTCCTTGCTTGGCTTCACCATAGTAATCCTTAGAACAAAATTACTGCAGGTGGACCATAGCGGTGTTCAGGGATATTCTACGTAATCATGTCTCCTTTTCTTCTTCTGCTTTGTTGTTCAACATCTTATCTCTGATTATGGCTGCTCAGTGGATGGGGTATCCATCATGAGGTGTCAGTGGCTAATAGAGGGAGAAAGGTTTTTGTTCCCAGTATAGCAGGGAGCCATGTAAAATGACAGCTTCGTCAGTCTGAATCTATTGCAGGAGAAATACTTTAACAGTTATTTATTAAGTAAGGTCAGTACAGGAGAGATTTTTTTACTTACAAAATAAAATAAAAATAATTTCAGGCTTACAAACTTACAGCAAAAGTTGCAAGAATAGAATAAAGAATTAGTGGATAATTTTAACCCACATTCCTCAAATAGAACACATTACTACATTTGCTTTATTCTCTCTCTCCTCACTTCCTACACACACAAACACACACATAATTATTTTCTTCCTGTACTATTTAAAGGCCATTGCAGTCATGATGTTCTCTTCACGCTTAAATATTTCAGTGTGTATTTCCTAATAACTTACTCATATCTGGAAGTTGTTCGTCTGGTTCTTGAAAACTTGCGATCACAATCTGAGTAGCTGACTTATTGTCATTCTTTTATAGAACAGGAGACACTTACCCAAGAGTTGACCTGCCTTATTACTGCTCTTGCTCAATTTTTCACCAAGGAGAAGGATGACCATCTTGCAGCTTCTAGTCGAGTGGGAGCAATGAGAGAAAATGGGAGATGTGTGCGGATTTTAATTTCTTATTCAACTCTCCATTTTGGCTTGTCCTCTAAAGTGAGGGCCATAATATTTGTAGTGGATTGTCAATGCCATGCTGATTTTCTTTTCCAAGAATGGAATAATTTTATATATTTTAATTTTATAGTAACTAACAAAATCATTCAGAAATATTAACCAACTCACGTTACAAAAAACCATTTTCTACTTGTACCAACTTCGAGTTTGGAAATGAACAAGAATACACTTTCAGATTTCCCATACTGAAAAATCTAAAGTAGTTATTGACTTCAGCATCTGGTTTATAATGAACTGTTAACTCGCCAGTGAAAATATGGAACAATATGAAAGATCTTGATATTGTTACTTTCTGTATCATTGTGTGACACTGTCTAATAACTATTTTTCAAAATGGGACAGCTATCTAGGAGAAAAAGTGTGCAAATAAAGGTGTTACCATGTAGAATATTAACTCTGTTAGTGGTTCTCATTGGAAGAAGTTTTATAAACCAGAGTGGAAAAGAACAAATAGAACTGGATTTCAAAATGCAGTGATTTCAACAATTAATAAACACACAACTAATTAATAAATTCCTGCATGCATGTGGGACTAAAGTGAGGTCTTAATTCTTCCTGCAAGGGCATCAGAGAGCTGGCCTGCTGCTGCAGCTGTCTGCCTCTGTGTGGTTAGAAACAGTTTTTCTGTGGTGAGCTGTTGGCGGGCTGCAGGTTTCTCATTTGGAAATTAGCCAAATGAGAGTGACAAATTAGTTACTTCTGGTTAGTCAAAGGCTCAGGAGATTTTATTAATAATCAGTGAAATGGTTCTGAACTCTCCATCAAGGGGGTTTAGGCGGAAATTTCTGCATCCCCAAACTCTATGTGCTATGTTTCTGCTCCCGAAACTTTAATATTAAAAAATATATATGGTAAAGGAGACAAGCAAATGCCTGAAGAGAGATCAGAGAGGAACTTCAAGACAGGGAACTGGAGATCAGTAACAGCCTGTCGGGCTCAAGAACTCACAAACCACTATTTGCAACCAACGCACTCACTCTCAGTCAGTTTATGAGGTTTCATGCTCTAGAAGTCAGAAATTAACACAAGGAAGAAAAATACTCATGAATAAGGAATTTGATTATTGTTAAAAGTTTCACTGAAGGAGCCCATGCTCCTTCAATGGAGTGACAATCTATTATTGATTTAATTTAAATATAAAGTCTACCAACAGCTAAATTCATTGGTGTTTTGTTTATTATATGCTGGGCTTTGTGTTAGGCGTTTGCATACATTAACCCATATAATATTTGCCCTAATGCAATGAGACAGATCAAACTATGGTCTGCATTTCATAGATAAGGACACTGAGGCTTACTAATTTAATGTGCTCTATTTCACCCCACTAGCAATTGGAATAACTAGTAATCCAATGAAAGTTATTCTCATTCTAGAGAGATAAGCATGGAGAAAGACAATACGCATAATTATTTGAAAATCAGATTTCTTTTTGCCTCAACTATCCCAGTAATCTTGTACCTCTCTGTTTGAACTTACTACATAAACAAGTTTACACATATTACATATGTCTTGGTTATTTAGTCCTTAACACTGATGTACATGTCCCTACCTGTCTATCTGCCTGTTCAAAATATCAATTTCAACAGATGGTTAAACCTCACAACTTCCACTAAAACCAAAGCGGTTTGGGGAACCTGGGCATGCTCTCATGATATGCCTTATTTCCTATTTTCTCTCTTTCCATATTTTCTGACTCTTAAGGACCATATATTTACTTTTAAAAATAATCATCTCTCCCTTTTTTGTCTAGTTGAGAATTTGGGGATATTTTGGGGCATAATACATTTTGCCTTATTATGGTATTGCCAATAGGGGGACTGCTTTTGTAATCTCCTAAGGGTGTACATTCATTTGCCCTTGACCCAAATTGTTTGTGTTCTTTTGTAGTTCTCAGTGTTAGTATCAGTGTGTGAGGAGAAATATCTAAATAGAGAGATATTGGTGCAAAATCATCACTGTAGTCTGGCAGTGGAAGTTATACAAAATTTTTCCATTCCTTCCTGGGAAGAGGTAAAATGATGATAATATATGGTGTCTCTCATTTAGGAACCCAGTCCAGTGGCAAGACTAACAAAAAGCATCAATTGTAATGCCATGTAATAAATCATATAGATGGGGTATCTGTAACATGCTATTGTGCGAGAGTTCAGCTGGATCAAGTTTACAAAGGTAATACATGGCAAAATAGAATTAATTTCCTGGTTTCTCTAATGCAAAACTTGCAATCTTAGTCAAAACTTCAAAACACTTACTAGAAAGTTAAAATTATGGCTTAGAGCCAGTGCAGAAAATCTTGAGAAAATCAAGTTGCTTTTATTTATTGAGAAATAACCTTATACAAACTTGGGGGTGGGGAGTACTAAATTGTTCCTACATAGTTGATTTTCTACAAAAAAAAAAATAATAATAATAAGGTGTATTCTTCGCACTTGCATCACACATACGTGAGAAGGTGTCTGAGGGTTGTAGCAGTGCCTATAACATCAGAAAGGTCATTTATTCTGAACCCTGCCATGCAGAGGGGTGGGAGTGGGTCAAGTGGCTGTAAATAGTTCCTTGACCCAAACAGTTCCTGTGTGGTTTCATCTGAGCACAGAGGAGCTGCCACAACTCTAGCTTTACGGTTCTCAACTCTACTGAAGTGTCTTCATGTTTTCTCTTAGGCCAAATGTCGGCACCCCTCTAGAGTCTGAGAGGGTGAGCAAAAGACAAAGCTCCTCTGGGTTGTTTTGGCAGCAAATATTTTCACATACCAAAATCATCCAGAGCCCTTTCAGTAAACACATTGATCCTCTGGAAAATCCTACTCTTCAATATGGGACCTAAATCTAGATGAGGAGCAAGCTGAGAGCATCTGATCCTACATCACATTATCCCACATGTTCCTACTTGATTTAGATAAAACAAATTTTGGAAACACTCAGTACTTTTAATTTGTATCTACAACACTCCTTTGATTATTCTTCAATCATGAGTTGAGGCTAAATGGTACAAAGGCGTTTCCAAGTCAGATAACTAAATACTTTTAGAAGGAATAGTTTATTAGGGGAGTATAAGGTATCTTGGGTCTGTGAAGCTAGAGAAGATCCACACCAGGAGAAAGTCTTAGGCCATAATGACCATGTTTTCTGATCATAGGCAAAGAATCATTGAAAGATTCTCATATGGTTGGCAGTCAGGTTTCATTTGTTCACTATTCTTATCAGAGAGTCTTATTTAAGGTGGTAATAAATTTTTTCCCAAAGATTTATTTATTTATTTATTTATTTATTTCTCCCACCTCCCTTCATTGTTTTGGGCTCACTGTTTTTCTGTGTCTGCTGGTCTTCTCTTTAGTCGGCACCAGAAACCGATCCTGGGAACTTCCGGATTGGGAGAGAGGTGCTCAATCTCCTGCGCCTCCTTAGCTCCCTGATTTGCTGCATCTCTCATTGTCTCTCTTCTGTCTCTTTTTGCTGTTGCACCAGCTCTCCATGTGGACCAACACTCCACGCGGGCCAGCACGCTGCACGGGCCAGCACTCGTGCATGGGCCAGCTCTCCTGCACGGGCCAGCTCTCCTGCATGGGCCAGCTCTCCACTCATGCCAGCTCACCGCGTGGGCCAGCTTGCCTTCACCAGGAGGCCCCCAGAAACGAACCCTGGGCCTCCTATATAGTAGATGGAGCCCAATCACTTGAGCCACATCTGCTTCCCAGAAAGTTAATTTTTTAATTAGAGATCTCTAAGTTCCCATAAACCTGGAGAAAAAAGTATACACTATAATAGACAAATGTGATTTTTAAAAACTCATCATGACTAGGGAGAATATAAATTAGAACATAAGGTATGGATCAGTGAGAAATAAAGAACAGAGGTCCTTAGCCTTGTGTGCTATGGCTGAGCCACATGTACCTGCTCAGGATCTTTCTTCAGCAGATGCAGAAAGGAAGAGCCTGGCCAATTTCAGGTTTCTCCTTAATTGTGTAGAGAAAACATATTAGTTTCTCAGAAGAAGCAAAGATTTTCCTAATAATCACATCAAATGACTGCTCTGTAGCTTACTGCAGTGGATAAACTTACTGCCGTTCCTGTTGTTGAAAAGACATGATATTTCCCCTAAGAAGTTAGTTTCACTATCTCCATGTTCCTGACTAAGAACTGTGTGAAGATTCATGATTGTATAGAATCATCAGTTGCCTTGAACAAGGGTAAGAGATGAACAACCATTTTAGGTGCTGTAACTATCAAAATCTTTTGTGTGCTGCCTGCTCATCCATCTTACTCCAAGACACTTGCCTCAACACTGACCTTGGGCCTAATTAATAAACAGCTCTCCAGACCTGGGGCATAAACTCCGCCAGAGCCCAAACCCTCACCTGCCCCCGCCACCCACACACCTCACCCTAAACCCACTACGGTCCCAAAAGATAAGCTCACCATCCTCACTGCCTTCAAGACCCCTCAGTCCCTTCGTCTTTTCACGAGTGTTTGCTTTCACCTCGCCAATCCTTGACTCCTGTGGGAAGTCTACTAACCCCCACTCCTGGCTCCGGGTCCCTCTGGCTCTGCTTTTGTGCTCCCCACCCGCTGGTTGAGCCACCTGAGCCAATTGTGCTTCCTATGGACCCCTTCTGGCACCCCCCTCTCTGGGACCTGTGAGTAACTATCTTTTCTCATGCATTATGGCTCCAGTTTCCCATTGGGTGCCCCTGACCTGGACCTAAATTTAAAATCCAAGTTAAGTTACTGGAAACACTAGGGAAGAGAAGAAGGTGGAACGCAGGAGAGGCTAGGTCCTGGCAAAGTGAATGAACTTGAAGATTCTTCAGCTTTCAGAGCAGGCCTGTTTAAGTGAATCAGGACATGTCTCTGTGGATGGGTGGCTGGAGAAGTATATGAAGCAAAGGTAGTTCAGCCGCCTGTGCACTGCAGGGAGGGAGCCGGGTGGAAAGCGCCGCAGTGCGCTCCGCAATGCGGGCCTAAGTGCCTGCCTGGACATGACTTTGCCAGCTCTGCTCTCCTGAGTCAGTGACAGATGTGAAGGGAAAAAAAACACCCACTGTGAAGGATTTAACTCTCGCTGATGAACATGGCTTTTCAAAACCCAGAATACCTCCTGGATGGGATTGTTGCAGGTTAGAAGTCTAGGAAATTCTTTGCAGCCTATTCTATTACACGTTTTATAAGTTTGTTCCATCCCCAAAACAAAGGCTGCAAGAATAATCCTAATCTCCTGTTCAGATCAGGTGGTGGTGTATGGGATAGAAACTATGAGTACAGCTAGAGAGCTTTCTGATGGCTTAGGGTGGCCCAAGAATAAGCTGAAAAATGGATAGATTTCACACCAAGAATGATCTGTGACTACCACTTCGCTCTTCTTGGACTATTGAAGAATTTCCTTATGTTAGTTCTCTGGGAAAGACATACAATTTAGCGATTTTGGTGGATGAGTGAAATTAGCTCTGTAGACGTATGCACAGAGAGATGAAGTAAACAAAATGGAAACACATGGCCTTTGGTGGAGAGAGAGACTCCAGACCACGATTCTTGACTTACTGGATGAACTATTTGATCCCACATCAAGGTTCCTTGACAGGTAAAGTAGGGGTGCTTTCCTCAAGAACTTTAGATAGGGTTGTTTTAAGATCTGGCTGAATGATCAAGTTCGTATGTGTGATTATATATATACATGGGAGATCATGATTGAGAGGATTTGGCCCTGGAAATTTTCAAAACAGGCTATCCCAGTTTCTCTCAAAACCATAGAACCTTCTCAATAACGTTCTTATGTGTCATATTTTCATCAGTATAGTATGTTGGTGAACACATTGAATTATTCTATCCACTAGGTTATAAAGATACTTCTCTGTGAGAATATTCCCACAAAAAGGGTAGGGACTTTTTAAATATATTTTTTAGATGAAATAACTTATTTCTTAATAATAACTTTGCCTAAGGAGGATTGTTTTTGCTATTATATTAATATGGGGTTTATATAGTGTCACAATAGGCAAAAACAGGCTAATTTTTGGTGTGTGGAGTAAAAAGGCTATTCGCTGTTAGGTTTATTTCTGAGTTGCAAAGATTATTTCCTTTCCCCATGCTTGTAGAATTTCCTGTTCTCCCCCATTAAACCCTAGCTACCACAACCAGACAGACAGAAAGTACGGACCTTTTTTTCTTGTATCTGTGGTGGAAACCTTAGCAGCAGATATTAATTGCTCTAGGTCTGTCAGAGATGCAGAAAAAAGGCTAATTTTTAACTCTCTTGTCTCTCTCTCTCTTCCTCTCCATAGCCCAGCTGAGCAGGTGGCTTTGATATTAAATTGCTGAGCATTTCTTGCTACTTATATTAGTATGTAAATAAGTCAAAATTTAATGATGTCTTAAAAATAATCACTGAGGCCACATCTCTCAAAATTCTTAACCAAATTTTGTTATTAATTGTGTAACTGTTTTAGATTATTATGTTCTCTTGTCGAATTCACCCCTTTATCATCAAATAATGAACTTTTTTATCTGTGGTAATATTCTTTGCTCTGAAATCTACTTTGTGTGACATTAATAATGCCAAATCAGCTTTATTTCGATTACTGGTAAAATGGTATAATTTTTCCATTCTTTTACTTTTTACCTATTTGTGTCTTTTTATTAAAAGTAGGTTTCTTTTTAGGCAATATATAATTGCTTTGCCTTTTTTATACACTCAGACAATACTGGATTTAATTAAGATATTTAGAGCCATTTACATTTATTGCAATTATTGACATGGCAAAATTTAAGTCTATCAATTTTTTCTTTATTTACTATTTGCCTAATCTGTTATTTCCTCCATTTTCTTTAGGATTAATTGAATATTTTTTATGACTCCCATTTATCTCTTTGTGGGTTTATTAGCTATAAATCTTTGCATTGGTATTTTAGAGGTTTCTTCTGGCTTTATAGAACACACATTTAACTTGTAACCGTCTACTTTCAAGTGTTTTCACTTCATGTATAGCAAAAAAACCTTATAATGGTGTGCTTCCATACCCCCCTTTGTGATAGTGTGAAAAATTTTACTACTACGTTATCTTATAAACTCCAGACTGTATTGTTATGGCTTTTGTTTAAACAGCCAATTATTTTTAAATAGACTTAAAAAATAAGAAAATTTTTACACCCATGTAGTTAAAATTTCTGATCCACTTCATTCCTTTGTGTATCGTTTTTCTTTCACCTGAGGCCTTCCTTTAACAGTTCCTGCAGTGTGGGTCTGCTGGTGAGGAATTTTTTTCATCTTTTGCATGTCTTTAATTGCTTTAAATTTCTGAAAGATATTTGGAAAATTTTCAACTTTCATTTCTTCAAATATTTTTTTCTGCCTCTTTCGTGTCTTCAGAACTCCTGTTATACATACAGAGCTCAAGGATGCTCCGGTCTGTTATTTTTAAAAATTATCTTTTCCTCTGTTGCTTTGTCTTCACATTCACTAATCTTTTCATCAGCAATGCCTTATCTGTCATTAATCTCACCCAGTGTGTTTTTTTATCTTTTATCTTCCATGTTCTTACTTAACTTTTTGAACGTGTGGTATACAGCTATAACTGTTTTAACATCCTTGTCTACTAATTCTAACATCTATGCTAGTTGGAGTCAATTTTGATTAATTATTTTTCCCTTTAACATGAGTTATATTTTCCTGTTTGTTTGTGGGGTTTTTTTTTTGGTTGTTTTATTTTTTCATTCCATGTAAATTTTGAAGAATTCCAGACTTTCTGACTATTACCTCACAAGTTGCTGGATATTTTTGTGCTTCTATACATAGTCGAGGCAGATGCTCACCAGATCTTGGGAGTTCTCTCTCTGTGAAACTCTCTACACTGTGGTTCTCTGTTCTGTGAGCTCTAGCTGCCTTGGGTTCCCTGGACTCTCATTTCCATCTTCTCAATTAAGGGACCCTGTCAGGGTTGCTTTCCCTGTGCTTTGGACTGGAAATTCTCTCAAGGCAGTAAACTGGTAATCCTAGACTCATCTCACTTGCTTTCCTTCTCTCTAGGGTCATTTTCCTACACTGTCAGGTGAGCTGTGTCTGAAAAATGTTGTTTAATATACTTTTTCTGTTTTTTAAAATTTATTACTATTTTTGGTTGTTTCAGATGGAAAGGTAAGTCCCAGTTACTCCTTCTTGGTTGGCAGCTGAAGTTGACTCTTTGTTTTACAACGAGATTGTTTAAGTCCATTTACAGTCAACGCTACTACAAATAGTGTGGGCTTAAGTATACTGCATTTCTGCTTCCATTTATCCCATCTTTTTTTTTTCATCTAGCCCTTCTTTCTTTTGTTCTTTTGCTTTATCGATGTCTTTTAAAAATATTTCATTATTAAACCTAGTAGATATTCCTTTTAAAATGAAAATTAATCTCTCTCCTTGGAGTAGTTGGTGTTCTGCTACAGAAAGAAGCAATTGAAAGCAAACTTTCAGAGGGTGTTGCATTTCTTATCAACATGCTAACCCTTATAAGAAGAAAGTCAAATGGCTAACCTTAAGTGTAACAGAGCAGTGATACTTCTTACATGACTGACTTCCAAGAAGCAGGAAGTAGAAGATACTAGTCCAGTTAATGGTTCCTCCCAGAACTTGTATTATTAGTCAAGGTACAGGGCCTTCTCAGAGTCAAATGGCAGGAGAAATCGAACCCACCTCATCATGGGGATTTTCAAGGTCACATTGCAGAAAAACATTTGGGAAGAGAAATATTGTTGCAGCCATCTTTGGAAACTATAGCTTGCAATTCTCCCACACCTCTCCTTTTTGTCTTCTCTGCTTCACAATCACGTATTTCCAATCATGTTTCATGTTTCCTATCCTTCTCTTATGGATTGAATTGTGTCCTAACCCTCAGTTCTTTCAATGTGGAGATTTTGTAAATAGGATCTTTCAAGATGTTGTTAGCTAATATGAGACCAAACCAGATTAGAGTGGGCCCTTAATCCAGTATAACTGGTGTCCTTATAAGTTGAGGAAATGTGGACACAGTAAGATGGAGAGAGACAGAGAGAGGGGTGGCCATGTGATGGAGGCAGAGATTGAGTTATGCCACAAGCTAGAAAACCTCATGGATTGCTGGCTATACATTAGAAGTCAGGGAGAGGCATGGAGGAAGCATGGTCCTGCCAACACATTCATTTTGGACTTGTAGCATCCAGATCCACGAGACAACAAATTTCTGTTGCTTAAGCCAACTAGTCTGTGGTACTTTGTTATAGCAGCCCTGGCAAACTAAGACACCTTCTTTGTATTTTCTTCACCTGCCAGTTAGACCTGAACCCCCTCCAAAATGTCTTTTGTCGTTATAATCTATTGAATAAATTTTAATTGAACCAACCAGAGAACCATATAATGCTAGATTCATTGAGAATTTTGAAAAGAAATTCAGTCAGGTGGTGAACTATGTGTACATTATCCCAGGATGGTCCCAATAGTCCCAAGACAGGCCAGGTTTACAACTGTTTTCAAGTGTAATTGTAATACCTTCTTTCCTTCTCAATAGTATTCTGAGTTGAACAATAAATTTGATGGTCATTCTATGACTTGGCAGCATTCTATGCTTTTGAGATTTCTCTTTGACACACTCTAATCCCTTAGCTTCCTCACCGCATACTCTTAGTTTTCCTCTTGCTGAGTCGGCTCTTTCATTGTTTCCTGTTTGGCTTACAGTGTATGAGGTTCCTCGTGACTCTGTCCTTGGCTTTCTCAATTTGTAATGTTTCAATCTCTTTCTACATTATCTTATCCATATTTGTGGCTGCAATTTTCTCTAAAGGTTGATTGAGCTTCAGATTTGTATATTGAATTGCTTACATGGATCTCTCAAACTGATTGCAAATCAAACATTTCTGAAAACATATCTATCATTTTAATCTGCAAAGGGTTTCCTTCAATGTGCTTTTTTAAATGAATGGCACCACAGATCTAGTTATCCTGTCCTAGTACCTTGACCCTCCACTTCAGTCTCCTGATGTACTGTTTCATGAACAATCACCTAATTAACTTTTGAATCCATTGATTTCTCTTTTACCTCCACAGCGACCACCTTAATGAATTATTACATTCTCCCTCTCCTTTCAGCAATAAATTCAATTTATTCCTTCTAACTCAGTCTATGCATTCCTTTCTTGGGGAAGTCTTCCTTCCCTAACTCCCTACAAGAACATTTCTTCCTGTTAAATATTTTCATATCATCCTTTATTTTTCCTATCCATTATATACACCATTTAGTAAATATATGTTAGTACAGTTATTTCATTTATTCTTTGATTAATTAACAGATATTTATTCAACACATACTAAATGCCAAACATTCCCTTGTTTCTAGAGTTACACCAGTGAATCTATCTATCCATATATCATCTATGATAAATGTCACATTTATGACAATTATGTACTAAGCACTCTTTTAAGTGTTTTAAGGCATTAGCATATTTGAAGAGTTAATATTTCACTTAATATATTCTTTGAAAAAAAATTAATTACTAACAGAATGAAACTGACCAGAAGCATAACTCCAAGAGAATGTCAATAAACAACATCAGTATTATTTCCCTGTCCCAACGTATAAAATTTAGGTATAAACATAAACATTTCTGTTGTCATTATAACATATTCTAATTTAAATCAGGGCTCCAGAGGTACAAAAATGGTAAAACCTTGGTGAAAACATACCTATTTGAATGGAAGATTTGATCTCAGAAATGTCCTTTTTGATTTGCAAAGTATTACCTAGCAAGGCTTAAAATGAAGTGCATGTAATATTTTTTCTAAGCTGACCTGAATTATAAGCAACGTCATAAACTTCCCTATCTTGTGGGTGTCAGGGGACAAAACCAAAAACTAAATGTGAAGTTTTCTGTCAGTTAATTATGAAACATTACACAGCAAGTACATTTTCACCTGCAGTCCAGGTGTTTTTGTTTTTTTTTAATTCTACTCCAAGTTACCAGGTCCTGCCTCCTCAGGCTTATACACACTAAATTCTTAGCTCAAGTCCTTGGAATTTCCTCCTCGTTTCAGGTATGTCTAACCATTTCTGGTTTCCTTGTAATTCCCTCTCTTCTAACTCTTGGAAGATATGACCAATAGACAATTCTTTTTGAGATATCTCTGTTGTTGGACATTTTTCATGAAAAAACACACATTACGAATGGCATTTTTTTACTGACTTCAAGATGTCGACATACCGGATTTTTTTTTTTTGTTTTTTTTTACTATTTTCTTCCCAAATCTTTGATGTATGTTCAGTAATTTTTCTTAACGAAATTTCTCTGAAAAGTGTCTGTAGAAGGTATTTTGAACTCTGACAAATAAGTGACTTTGTCCTAATCAGTGTTTTGTGAGATCTGAAGCTGACAATCAATATTAAGAAATATTTACATCAATACAATTCATCAAACTTTTGAATTGTAGCTACTTTGACTATTTACTTTTTAATAATAAGGAGGGTTTATATAAAACACAGTAATGAGTTAATAAGTCAAAGGAGTCAGCACAGGTGAGGCTGTTTTATTTAAATTTGAGAATTGTTGGACAAACTATAGATGTGTGTCCATTGGTCATGCCATTCATTATGTTATCACTTAGGAAAAATGTAAACTGCAAACATTAACCGTGCTTTAATCAGAAATTATGCAATGCTTCCTGGGGTAGTACTGCTAATGTGTATAACACTTGAACTTTTAATAGTAGTGAAAAATCAGCTCTGTCTATACTTTTTCCCTTTCAAGAGGCAAACTAGAAGGATGTTGGAGAGAGGCTTAGAGAGTTTGGGGACTAGAGTTCATTGAACATCTAGAATAGATTCTTTAATTCTGTACTAAAAGCCACAATTACTTTCTGTACCAGAATTGAAGAATTGGTTAAATAGCTCCTAACTCTTTTAGGGTTATCTTATTTCCTTTACTTCTAAATTCTTGGTGATATGTTTTCCAGTATTTGGGGCTCCAAACTGTTGAGAACATTCATCAGCAAAGGTAACAGAGAGAGCTATTATCAGCCCAAGTCTTTTATTATTGTTTCACCCCCTCTGTATTGTAACATACCACTTCCTAATATAATAAGCCTTCTCAAATTATAGAACCATATACTGACAAGTGAGCTTTTTATCCTATCCAGTTTTTCCTATGTAAAGATGAATGAGGAACCAATAATTTATGTTACACTAAACCATGACTCTCGGCAGAAGCACACACGCAGAAATAACACTGAGCATAAATTTAGTCCAAATGAATTGCTGTTAACTAAAAGGGAGCGAAAACACCACAAACCTTGTAAAGAACAGCACAAAAACCCAACAGAAGATGCCAGTGGCAAAGGTAAGTTATGTCAAAATACTGTACTTAATGAACATGTCAAGAATATTTAAAAGTATGTACTGAACTATGCAGTGTACTATGGAGATACAAAAATATAATATAAAATTTCTAAGTCTAGTCAGAGGCAGAAAATATGGAAGCAAAAGGTTAAATATCAATTTAATGCAGATTACGAGAAAGGTCAAATGGCAACTAAAGTAAATGACTTAAAGGATGACTTGAATAGTTTAGAAAGTTCATGGCTAGACTTTGAAGGAAGATTAAGGTTTGTACAGTGAAAAGAGTTTGAAACAAGAATGGTATGAGTCAAAGTGTGGAAAATTTATTGGACATGTTGCTTGATAGGGCAAAGCTTAGGCAAGTTGTTTTGAAGTTCAGAGAAGTTTATTGTGCTGGAAGGAAGGATGTCATTGGACTTATTAGTTTGTGGGCCAGAGTATAGCATACAGCTGACACTGTAGCCTTTGATACAATTATTTTTTGAGACAAACAAAATATAAATATATTTCTTCTAAATTTGGAGTGCAAAATAAATCAGGTACTAGCAAAGATAATAATTAAACATTATATATGGTAATAGTTAGTGTAACTAATATAGAGTTGTAGGTTATTGCTCATTTCTAGATACTTGAGATTAATTGATTCAGGGCTTGTCATTTCCAAACCTAACAATATTGTAGGAAGGAGGTGAAGGTTTAGATGTCCTTTCTGAAATGGCATAGGCTAATCCCAAATATTATTGTCAAATCTACTGATTTTTTAAAATTTTAAAATTTTTTGAAAAAATAGGCACACTTTTTATAAACTTGTTTTAAACTGATAGTAAAATTCTAAGTGAATATTTCACTTCTTCTAAGAAATGATAGAAATTGTAGTTATACTATTTGGTGATTAACTAGATGCGTGTTCATTGAGGAAAATGTTAAAAGTACAGACAAGAATACATTTTAGAACTACTTGAATTAGTCATGGCTCTTCAGAGAAACAGAATTGATGGGAAATAAAAATAAAGTAAAATAAAATAATATAACATAATATAATATAATATGATATAATATAAGATGTTTATTGTAAGAATTAGTTCATGCAACCATGGGGATTGGTAAGTCCAATTCTGTAGGGAATTGCAAGTTAGATCTCTGATGAAAATTTTGATGAATTGCCCAAGGGAAGCTGACTGGCTGAAGAAGAGATAGAAATTATTCTTTCTGACTGCTGAAGTTATCAGTTCTCCCCTTTAGCCTTCAATTGATTGGATGAGACTTCTGTCATTGCTGAAGGCAGTCTCCTTTGTTGATTGTAGATGTATCAGCCATAGATGCAATCAATGGACTAATGATTTAAGTCCATGAAATAGCCTGACAGAAACAATCAGGCCAGTGCTTACTTGACCCAACAAATGGACAACAAAACCTGGCCAAGTTGACACATGAACTCATAATACCATATTCTGTCATATACATATGTATGATTCTGAATTTTTAATTTTATATTCTTTATATTCAGTTTCCATTTAACATAATATAATGAACTTTCCTAAATGGCAAAGAGGTATTGCATTCCATTGGATGAATCTATCATTCCTTTAAAAATAATATACTACTGCCAGGTATTAAGTTTGTTTTAATTTATCAATACAGTAATGTTCTTTGCACAATTCTTTGTTTGTACTACTTAAAGTAATCCTAGAAGGAGAAATATTGAATGAAATAATTTCAAGTATTTAAAGATTTTGATGCATGAAATAATTTCAAGCATTTAAAGCTTTTGATGCACAATATCAACTTATTTTTCAAAAGTAACAAGAAACACTCGGACCAGCAGTGAATGAGGGGTGCCAAAAATATTCTTTTACACTGGATATTGCTGTGTTTTAAATCTTTTTTGGAGGTGGTTATAGAAGAAAATAATGATATCTCATGTCATTTTAGTTTTCATCTTTTAGAATACTGAGCAGTATTTTTATGTCTTTTTTTATTTGTCATTTGCATTTCTCTGGTGAAATTTCTACTTACTTTACTCATTTTTCTATTCCCATTTGAGCTTTTATAGTGAATTTGTATAAAATTTTTATATTAAGGATATTGATGCATTGTCAGTCTTTTTGAACATGTGGCTTTTCTCAGTTGCTTTTTTCACCCTTCTTTCTCTTTTACTTTTGCTTCACTCTCAGCAAATAAAAACCACTATTTTTCTTCATGATTGCTTTCATATCAAGTTGAGATCAGATGGAAATTTCCACAACTTCATTTTGTTTATGGTTTCTTATTTAAACTTTGTCCCCTGTAACTATTTGGAATTCAGTTGTGAGCTTATTATGAAGTGAAAAAATAACTTCATTTTTCCTCAAATATTTAAAAAATTGTGCAAGCTTTTTCTTTATGAATATAAAATTTTATTTTTAATTATTGTAAAGATATATTACACTAAATGTGGAAAAAGCAAAAATAAATTCTAACATTTTCCTAGAAACTGCATAAATATATACATATATATTCATAAAGAGATCTTTTGATGCCAATAGTTAATGAGAAAAATGACTCAAAAGTCCTTTAGTGGGAGTAATGGGTAAATTATTTATACCTAGTCCAAACAGTGGAGTACTGTAGAGCTATTAAGAAGAATGAAATAAATTTAAATGTATTCAAATAGAAATAATAATAGGACAAATAGGATATGTTACTGAAATAATAAAGCCTAATATGATACAGACTTTTAGTATTATCTTTTTGTATACTTACACATATGTATTATATAATTATTTGTTCTTTAGGTCTGTGCAGAAATGCTGAGCTATTTAAAATCTTATCTTTTATAAGGGTGGTGAATATCAAGGGGAGAGTCACTTTATAAATTTCTCCATTTACAAAGCTTAAAGCAAATATGAAATTCTTTTAATTTATTTATTATTTTGAGAAGTTTAATGCACTACAATGATAAAAATCAATACTTTAGAACAGGGGTTCTTAACAAGGGGTCTGTGAGCATTAATTGAAATTCATAAAAATATTATTCTTGTGGGGACGTGTTGGTACGGGTGTGATATATTTATTAAATAATATACAGTATAGTGTCAACTTAGTAAGTGGTCCATGGTTTTCGCCTGAATGGCAAAGAGGTCCATAGAACAAAAAAGGTTAAGAACCCTTGCTTTAGAATATTGAGGGACTTCTACTTGTGGTCATATAGAAGAAACTTTCTGCAGGCCAACATTCTTGTGAAGAAAAAACAAATAATTTTGATAAATTTTTCAAAAAAATGGTTTAAACACACAGGTAAGCTTCACAGGAAAAAGTATCAGTTAATAGTAGTGACCTGAAGGAGAATCAGGTATTGGCTTTATTATAACTGTGATTAATTTGTCCAAAGTACTAGTTGACAAGATGGAAAATGTTACCAGGAAGGGGGAATCTATATAAAGGAATTAAATTGAAATTCTAGAAATGAAAACTACAATAACAGAATTAAGAGCTACATAAAGGTATTTTGTACCTTATTGGAAATGGCCAAAAAAAGAATCAATGAACTGAAAGATATATTAGAAGAAAATATACAAACTGAAGCAAAGAGGGCTTAGACAATGTCAAATTTAGAAATTGCCATAAGAGATATGTGAAACATAATGTTATTTGAAGAAATAATGAAAAAGAATTGTCCACCATGGATAAAAGCTATCAAGCTACAGATGCAAAAAAAGCGCATTATACCCCAAAAAGGATACATAAAAAAGAAAATTACATTTTGGCATATCTTTGTATGATGCCTAAAGGAAAAAAGCAAAAAGAATACATTATCTAAAAAATAGCCACAAAAATACATCATTTTCAAAGGAGGATTAAAAAGACAGCTGACTTCTTAACAGAAATCATTGAAGCCAGAAAATGCTATATTCAATTCAAAGTGATAAAGGAAAATAATTTCCCATGTAAAATTCTCTACTCAGCTAAAATAATCCTCAAAGAAATAAGAAAAGAGATAATTCTTAAACAAAATGGAACAATTTCACACTACAAAAATGCACAAATAAATACAATAAGGTAGTTCTAACTAAAGAAAATGATCCCACAGGGAAACGAAAGAAGCCAAGGAATGAATGAAGAGCAATGGCAATTTTAAACATGTGGATAGATATGAATGAATACAATAATAGTTACAATAATGCTGTTCTATGCTGTTTAATATAGATGTGCAATTTAATTGCAATACAATCATAGTAAAAAGGCAGAAGAAAGGTAAGTGGGGTTTACCTGTTCTAAAGTTTTGTCATTATCTGTGAAGTTATACTTTAATATTTATAGGCATAATCTAGTAACTTATATTAGACTTAAATAAGTCATAGAATTCATGTGGTAATATCTAGGTTAAGCATTCAGTTGATAGTCATGGGTGTATATCAAATTTTTGAAATAAAAAACGGGAATTATATAAAGAATAAAATAATAAATAATACTATAAAATAAAAACAGGATAAATACAAAATTTAAATAAATATAATAAACAAAGAAGTAAGAAAGGAGAGCAAAAGGAACATGCAAAAGGAGTCGTAAATATAAAAGAAATAAAATGACAGATGTAGACATAAGTATATCAATACTTTCATTAAATATAAATGAAATAGATACTCCAATTAAAAGACAAATATTATTAGATTGTATTAAATCCAAACATATGGTATTTTTAAGAGATATCATTTAAGTAGAATGATACAAAAGGTTTTGAAAATAAAAGACTGTAAAAATATATAATATGCAAACAAGAGCCAAAAATAATCTGATGTAGCTATACTAATATTAAGTAAAGCAGAGTTTAACAGATTAAAACATAAAAGATTGTAATCCAAAGGGAACACCAATGAAATGGAACTCAGCCTTTGAAAGTTCCTCTCATCAAAACCTTTTAGTCTCTTAGTCTTAAGACAAAGACAGTAGAAAATACTCTTAAAAAATAATATACTTTTTTAAAAAAGATACTTAGATTACATAAATGTTACATAAAAAATATGGGAGATTCCCATATGCCCCACTCCCTACCCCTCACATATTTTCCCACATTAAGAACATCCTTATTATTGTGGTACATTTGTTACAATTGATGAACACGTTTTGGAGCATTGCAACTAAGTGTGGATTATAGTTTACATTGTAGTTTACATGGGGGATGCATGGGAGGAGGTTCACCTGGAGCATACCTATAAGGCATATGAATGTGTTCGAGGGTTCATGGGGCATTGTCACAGTGGGTGGAGATTCACACAATAACCAAGGGAATATCAAATTCTCATCCTGGAGAGCTCTGCCACATTTTCTAATAGACAGCAAGAATCCCCTGAGTACAGGTTCAGTGACTGGTGAAGGAGGATGGATCATTGACAGGCCCTTGATATTGATGACTGTACTTATGAACTTTTACTTTTGAAATTGAAACTTAGCTTAGTATTATACGGTGCCTAAGAGTTACTTCCTGAGAGCCTTCTTGTTGTTCAAATATGGCCTCTCTCTAAGCCAAACTCAGCATATAAATGTATTACCTTCCCCCCAGCGTGGGACATGACTCCCGTGGATGAGCCTCCCTGCACCGAGGGATTACTACCAAGCACCAACTAGCAATGCAACTAGAAAAAGACCTTGAATAAAAGGGGGAAAAGATAAAGACAAATGAGTTTGTATGGCTAAGAGACTTCAAAGTGAGTTGGGATGTCATTCCAGAGGTTATGCTTATGCATGTCTCAGCAGTATCTCATCGACTGCCACAGTAAATATTGCCTCAAATAGCAGGGCTCCTGAGGGCTCTGGAAACACCCAAACACTATAGGCAGGGCAGACAGCTCAGGAGTTTGGCAACCAGTGGGACTTACTTTGGAATTTATGCTCCCAGTGTGATAGAATTAGACTCAGTTGTGGTTTCCCTACACATGGCTCTTCTGCCCCCTTCTCTTTGAACCTATAGTTAGTACTAGAGTTCATAGGTGTATGTCCAAGAGACTTAAATCCTTGGGCTGTCCATGTGCCACTTGGCCCCTGAATCTCAATGGAGTTGCAACACCTACTCTCCAGTTCATGGGACACATCCAGGACAACTAACAAGGAGATGATGATGGACAACAAACATCCCAAGAAACAGAGAGAGTCTGCAACTGCAAGCAAGATGCCCAATCCATCTGCCCCATGGGATCTAAGCCCCCTCTCAATTAGAGGCAGAGTGGGCATCACTATCCCAGACTCATCAGAATTGGGGGATGAACGATGGACTAGAGTAGAATTACTGTCATTCTACTATAGACTTATTGTGATTCTAGCAATGGAAGAGCTGTTATCATTGATGTAGAGATAGTGGTCACTGGAGGTTCTGAGGGAAGGGAGAGGGGAAAAATAGGTGTAGTATGGGGGCATTTTCAGGACTTGGGAACTGTCCTGAATGACATTGCAATGACAGATACAGGCCATTATATATCTTGCCATAACTTACAAAATTGTGAATACTTTTTAAAGCTAGTGTTGAGAATGAGAGAAGATGACCAGGAGAAGTAAGATAATTGTCAAATCCCATTAAGAATCAAGGGGAGGTTTGAGAGCTTAATGTGAATTAGCACCAGGCTGTTTGATTTCCTTCACCAGATATATGCAACCCAGGTATAGAAAGAGAAAAGATGGAATTCAAGTCAGCTTAGTGTAACAGTTAATTAAGTAGAGGTGGTGGAAAATTAGCAGCAGTTTGTGGCATTAAAATCATTCTGATGCATGCAACAACATGGAAGAACCTTGAAGACAGCATATTGAATGAAATAAGCCAGAAACAAAGGACAAGTAAGGTATGATCTCACTGATATTAAATAGGTTCAGAATCTAAAATGTAGGTTACCAGAAGATGGGGTAGGGCTAGGGCTAGGGAGTTAAGGTTTAACATGTACAAAGTTTCCATTTGGATTAATGGAAAAGTTTTAGTAATGAGTGGTAGCGATGGTAGCACAACCTTGTGAACGTAATTAACAGCAATGAATTACATATTTGGATGTAGTTAAAAGGGGAAATTTTAGGTTGTGTATATGTTATTGGAATAAAAGATTTTTAAAAATTCCTGGAACTGCATAACACAGTGAACCCCAAGTAAAACCATGGACTATAGTGAATAGTAAAAATGCTCTTTGATCAATTTTTAAAAATGCAAGGTTTTAATAATACAGTGGTATATGGGATCTTGTATTTTATGTATGATTTTTCTGTAAACCTGCAACTTCTCTGAAAAAAAATCATTCAGGTAATCCACAATTAAGTATAGTTTGGATGGATAAGACATGGCAATAGTGAGGAATGAGGAGAAAATAAAAGGCAAGAGATGACTGTCAGGGGAGCAGATGTAGCTCAAGTGGTTGAGTGCCTGTTTCCCATGTATGAAGTCATGGATACGATCCCCAGTACCTCCTAAAAACAAAACAATCAAACAAAACAATCCCGGGTATCTCCTAAAAGAGAAAGAAAAAAAAAAAGATGAGTGTCAATGATACCAAAGAAGAAAATCAGTGGAAGGAGAGAGGTTAGTAGGAAAAATAAATGTTGTTCCTCATGGATTATTATTTAATATATTTAATCTCCCAAAGCTGGAGTGATAAAAATAAAGCTGACACTTTATTGCTTCTGATCTTCTATCTACAGCTAAAGGTTTGTAGATCCACTGAAGAGACCACATCTCATTCTCTCTCTATCTCCACTACTGGTTCTAATCCATGTATGGCCCCTTAGGACTCTTAATAAGTGTTTGTTGAGTTAAGGAAGGAAGGGAGGATGGTGGGAAAAAGAGTAAACAAATGACTTTTGTTTGACTCCTTGCTTTAGAATGCAGTCACTTTTATTTTTCTTCAAGGAAAGAGCTCAGTGCCTAAATAAATCAATTATCATTTTGGTTTTAGAAAGTTTTCTTGTTAAATCTATTGGTGTTGTTTTTTTTTTTTTTCCCCCACCTTATGGTGAAAAGAATGAGAGAGAAAGGAGTTGGAAGCAGGATTTGTGAGTTAGTGACTCAGGTCTGCCATTACTTGCTTATGTTATTTTGGGCAAGCAGTCCATGTAAAAATGAGGCTTTTACTTCAGTTATTTCATTATTGTCTAAAATCTTGGAAAAATATTTCACAGCCTGCTGTCAGGATTAAGAATAAAAAAGGTGTTTGAATGCATTCTTAACTGTAAAATGCTACGTGACTATTATTTGTATTATTTGTCTTGAGATTTTTTTTCCCAACTACTTCTGCTTTTGATTACAGATTTCTCACCTCTTCCGTGGAGGCTCCTTTCTAGTGTGCTTGGTGTCATGTGCTTTTTCCTGATAGCTATAGCAATTGCAATGGCTGTTTTCACTGCAACCTGTAAGTAACTATAGCAAATACTGCATTGTTTTGCCCTTGGGAGCATTATTTATTTCATAGACTAGGGTATGCAAAAATTAGGCTCACAACAATTTTGCCTCATCAAAATTCTTTTTTTTACTTTCTTAAAAATTGCTCATTTAACTCCTCTACATTAGTCTTTTAATATTTATTTTGACATTTCAGTTTAAAGAAAGACCTAATTGTTATATTTGACTATTTTTGTAGGTTCTTCTAAAGGAATTTCTGTCACAATCCATCAAAAAGGTAGGCAACAGTTTTATAACCTGCTTTCTTAGCATTGATTTAACAGCGAAGATGCGGAGCGAATTGCTACAATGGTGCAACATGGTGACACGGAATCAGGGCACAACAGAAACTTTCCTCAGATGAGCCCTTTATTGTACAGAATAAAGAGGCCAGAAAGGGCCAATCTCCTTGTCACTTACTCAGCACATAGAGTCCACAATATCAGGGGAAGAAGTCCCATCCCCGCCAGTCTGGGGGTGGCCGAAAACTGCTCCAGGTAGGGGTCTATAGATGGCAGCTCTGCCCACCCCACTTTGGAGAGACCAATCTAAACTATTTGAGTGTGAGTTTTATCCACCCAGGGGCTGGGATAGAGGGCTTGCCACTGAGAATTCCAAACATCAGGGGCTGCTATTCCTGGTTTCCAGTGTAAGGTCGGTTGGGGCCTTTTTATTAGACGTAACATTTCCCCCAGGTTGTGGAATGGTAGTACAAAAGAAAAGGATGTGGGGGCAGCAGGCTGAAGGATGGTCACTCAGGATGGGTTTGTGACTTCCCCAGAGAAGGAGGTGGGGTCATGGCCACTTGACAGGTGTCTGTGATTTCTGTAACAAAAGACATTTGTGGTTTGTGTCAACTCTACAAACATAGAACCTTCTATAGGCAAGGTAATCTATGTGCTATAGATGATATAAATATAATAAAACATGGTTCCAGCTATTACAAAAACAATCTAGTGAGTCAGATTATGTATAACTTACTTCAAGGTAAGAATACAGACGTAAATTCTTATTAGGGAGTCATGTAAGATTCCTTAGGTTTGTAGGGATGGTGAAATTAATTAATCTGAGAACAGATTTTGGAGAGGTACAGTTTGTATTAGATGGGCAAAATTTCAGCAAAAGGTGAAATTTTTGCCGACATTTCGCTGGTCTAACAGTGATGTAAGGTGAAGACATTCCATCTGATAAAGCTGCTATAACAATGGCAAACAGGTAAGAAAATGAAAGGTTTGACTACTCAGATCATTAGATAGATGCCACAAGACGTGTGGTCTATGAAATATGAAGGTTCTGAAAGGTAGCAGAAAAATAAGAGAAAAATTAAAATGAAAGTTTTCGTTTCTAATTTTGTTATAACTAATTTTTGTTGCCTTTATATAATGTTACTATAATGACAAAACGTGTACTTCTGTTTGCAAGTTGCGTTTGGGAGAAAAAACACAAACAAAGTAAAGTCAACTTTTCTGAATCTATTCAGTGCAGTGATAGAGAATCTTTGTTTAGGATCTCATTTCCATTCTTGTCCAAAGAACTGGGTTTGGTTCAAATGCAGTTGTTACTACTTCTCCAAAGAACAAGTAACTTGGAGAGAGAGTCAAAGTGCCTGCTTGTCTAAGAATTCCAGTCTCCTGAAGATGAATCAAGAGGAGATGGTAAGTAAATACTTTGAGCATCATATGAGTATGTGAGATATGCAGAGTGGATTAACTGCATTAAACTGAGAAATCACTTAGGTCCAGCACCAGACAAATGGCTGAAGACTATGACTAGTGGATCTATTGTTTCAATTTTCACCTGCAAAATATTGCATAGGATTTGTGTATTTTGTACAAGGAATAAAATGTTTTGAGAGAATATTTGGAATGTCCTTCATAAAAACATGCATAAAGGATGAATTAAAAAGAGACAGTTATTTAAAAAAGGACTGTTTCTTTCACAGAAAAAAACCTCTTGTAGCCCAGCACCGAGATGGCATAGCGTTTGTGTACCAAAAGCAAATACCATTGACCTAGAACAATTATGTGAAAAGATGGGAGAGTTCCCCTAACTCCCACAATGCAAATCAGCACCAAGTTAAAGCACCCTGTGTGTGAGTTCCCCTGATAGATGAAATACTCTCTTCTCAAGAGATAGAAGAGAGACACTCTGGGTACAATTAATCTCTAAGAAGTCTATGGGGGGTTATTTTTTAAAAATCCTATCTCCTTTATGGTCCAAACCAACACTATCATTTTACTTATATTTGTTTATTTTCTGTTATCTCCTATGAGGACAGGGGATTTATGTTGTTCATTCCATATCATCAGCCTCTATAAGAGGTCTTGGAATATAGCAAGCAGTTAATGCTTTTTTGTAATGGACAAATTGAATAACTATACATGTGTCGTTGAATTTTTTTAAAAAGTACTTTCATGCAGTGGATGAAAAGATAATATGAGAAATTATATTTATATGTGTTTGTTTACCACCAGCATTTCTTCTCTTTAAAATCTTTCTTTTGGATTGGAATCTATCATAATGGAATCAATAAGCAATGGCTATGGGAAAATGATTCCACTATGTCGTCTGATATGTAAGTATTTGTCCTCCACAATGCAACTCTCTCTGCCCTTGATTTAATTGCTGCATTTACCCAAAGGAACAGAAATATTGCTGGGGAATAATTTCATGGACATTTGTTAACTTGAAACAAGAGACAGTTACGTAACTCCAGTTCCACATTCAGCATTATAGACTCCAGAAGCAGAAAACACAGTTCAATTCCTTCATCATCCCTCTCCTGAGAATTTTTCTTCCAAACCATAACTGAAAGTCCACTTACTTTGCCACAAACCACATGGTCCTATACCAATTTGACTTTCAAGTCATTAATGTATCCTTAAAGTTTTCATGCTTTTTGATATTCTAGTCACTATGAGCCTAAAACCTATGGAGCCTAAAAGTATGTTTTCTTACCAGAAGAATTTACTTAAGCCTGTTGTTCACAGGTTTTATTTTTATTATTTTATTTTTAATTTGTCTATCTACCTTTACAACTAATGATAATTGATGTCCTTTCTTCCCTTTAAACACGTTTATCCTTAATTGGAATTTTAATTAACATTTAAGTTTCTCTAAACTGTCAATAACTTTTTAAAATATATCAATAACTTTTTAAATAAACATTTTATATTGTGATAGAAATATTATATTTTATTTTGTATTGCATTATATTTATTATATTATAATAATTATTATAGTACATACAGATTAGTTTTTAAAATATATATAATATGAATATTTCTTCTCTTTGGGATTTGCACATAATAGAATTTCATGACAATGACTGTGATATTTCTTCTGTTGTAGCTTTTCTCTTCCTAGAGATCAAACACAACAAATCTGCTTATCTTACAAATCAAGAGAAGTCTATATGGGTGACAACTGTGAAAATAAAGAGCCCTATATCTGTAAGAAACACCTTATTTTTCTTATGAAATCATAAGAGAGGAAAACTCTTCTTCTCTTGCACTATGTCTTGACAGCAATGCCAACCATCTTTTTCCTGTTGTATGGGAAAGGCATGTAAGTTTACATCTTTGGCTTAATAAAAACAGAATCCTTTAAAATGTATTGCAATGTCATTCTTTTTAATGTGCTATACTTTAGTTGAGCAAATATGGTTTGATATAGATGAGTTTTGATAAAATAACATTGTGACAATATCCAGGAGGATATATTTATGCCTATGAATTTTAGGATACATTATAATAAATGGTTTCTGAATTAGACAATGAGATAAGGCCAGATGGTATTAGATATTAAAGGGGCAGATTACGCTATTGTCACTGCCTATTTTATTTTTTATTTTTTAGAATAGAGATTGCTTTTTTAGTCTACAAAATCACCAAAGAATATTGTTAAGCAATTAAACACTGAGCTATTATGACCAGAAGAAAAGTTCACATAAGAAATAAAACTCTTCTATAAATTTTGGAAAGTCGTTTTCTGCTTGATTACAATCCAGAAGCCGAACTTATTCTACAACATGGTCAGAACTCTGAGACAACTAATTGAAGATACAGGTGCAAGTCAGAGTGCGGTATAAAAGAATTTAGCTTTAAGATCTCAATTGTCAAATTTGTATTTCTTTAAATTGTTTTAATGATATAGTATCTTTTAAAATCAGAAATGAACAATTAGTTATTGTTTAGAATAATTAAAACATCAGTGAGGACAAACCGAGTTTTCCTCCTCTTCCCTGTCTTCTAAGAAAAGATTCCTGTGGATTCTACACATACTGATGGAGTGGGCACCCTTCTTTCTTCGTTGCCTAAGGCTTGACAGAAAACGAAACACACAGAGTGATAAATTATGCTTTACCAGTGTATTTATTTTACTCCCTCAGAAACAGCTTGATTATGACAGAATTACTTTATTTATCAAACATTAATTCTTTCCTCTCCACCGTACCTAGTTTACTGCACTTTTCTTCTCTAAATATTTCTCTTTCCAGATGGTCATTCTAAATACATAAGCAAACCAGTAGCAATTTCTGGTGGTTTAGCATTTTGCCCTAGTATGTATCTTCATGAGGATGTTTTAAAGGAGGTGACTCACATTTGCAGTATATACATATGTAAAGTTGACAATAAAGGGTAGTTAGGGTGGCAGGGTTACACTTGTGGGTGGAGAGAAGACTATTCTGAATATCTCAACTTCCTGTAAAGTTCAGAACCATTATTTTCAATAGACTCTAAAGAGAAATAGAGAAAGACATTTTGATTTTGTAATAAATAGTTGTTTTTCTTCCTGAGATCGGATAGCGATAGCCTCCTTTATTCCAGGCAGTATATAGTTCAGCATTTGAGGCACCAGGGCTAGGAGTGTTCATGTGTGAAGACCCATGGCTGGCCCCGGGGGTCTTGGATCCTTGGCTGCAATGCTCCCCACAAACTGCAAGGCACTGTCTGTGCCCCAGGTCTGTGTGGACGCTTCAAAATTGTGGCTAATCAGAACCTGCCTCCCCGGACACTTACACCCCACACCCCCTACTGCTGTCATTATATTGTAAAAATCACAAAACACTAGAAATGTTGAAATAACGTTATAGCAAACACAAGTAGATATTCCACTTATATTTTACCATTAACATTTTACTATTCTTGTATTATCACATCTATCCATCCCTCAGTCCATCAATCAATTTTTTTTTTTTTAATTTGGGTACAGACCAATCACACATAAAATAAAGAATTCTTATACACCATCCCACCACCAACACCTTGCATTGGTGTGGAACATTTGTTACAATTGATGATAGCACTTTTTTGTAACTTTACTAATTTTTTAACAATAGTTACCTTTGTTAATGATGAAAAATTATTAAAATAATACTATTAACTATTGTCTGTAGTTTACATTAGATGTATTTTCCATATACCACCTATTATTAAGTCCTTGTATTAGCATCATACATTTGTTATAATTCATGATAGAACATTCTTATACTTGTTGTGTTAACTATAGTCCCTCAGCTACAAAATAGGGTTCACTGTGGTGTACTCACCTATGTTTTAGCTTTTAATTTTTATTCTAGTACATACATACCTAAAGTTTCCCTTTTAACCACATTCACCTATATAATTCAGTGCTGTTAATTATACTCATAATAATGTGCTACCATCATCTCCATCCATTTCCATGAAACTTTTACAATCAACCTAAATAGATATTCTGTACAAATTAAGCATCAACTCCCCATGCTCAAACTCCAATCTATCCCCTGACAACCTATATTATAAACTTTAACTTTATAAGTTTGCTTATTATAATTAGTCCATGTCAGTGAGCTCACACAATGTTTGTCCTTTTGTGTATGGCTTATTTCACTCAACATGATGTCCTCAAGGTTCATCCATGTTGTCATATACATCAGGATTTCATTCCTTTTTACGGCTGAACAATATTCTGTTGTATGTATATTCTACATTTTGTTTATACATTCATCAATTGATGGATACTTGGGTTGCTTCCATCTTTTGCCAATAGTGAATAATGCTGCTTTGAACATTGGTGTGCAAATGTCTGTTTGAGACCTTACTTTCAGTTCTTCTGAGTTTATCTTAGTTGGAATTTTAGTTAACATTTAAGTTTCTCTAATTTATCAATAACTTTTTAAAATATATCAATAACTTTTAAAATAAAGATTTTACATTGTGATAGAAATTATATTATATTTTATATTTTATTATATTTATTATGCTATAATAATTATAGTACATGCAAATTATATTTTTAAAAATATGTAATATGAAAGATATATTTCTTCTCTAGTAGCAGGATTGCTGGATTTAGCCATTTGTAAATCTCCTTTGGAGACTTGTATATTCAAATTGCTTGCCCATTTTTTAATTGGATTGTTTGTCTTTTTGTTGTTGAGTTGTAGGATTTCTTTATATATTCTGGATGTTAAGCCCTTATCAGCTTTCCCAATAGTTTCTCTCATTGAGTAGGTTGTGCTCATTACTAGTGCATAGAAACACTACTGATTTTTGCATGTTGATCTTATACCCAGCCACTTTGCTGAATTCATTTATTAACTCTAGTAGCTTTGTTGTAGATTTTTCTGGACTTTTTATATATAGGATCATGTCATCTGCAAATAGTGAAAGTTTTACTCTTTCCTTTCCAATATGGATGCCTTTTATTTCTTTTCTTGCCTAAGTGCTCAAGAAAATACTTCCATTACAATGTTAAATAAGAGAGGTGACAGTGGGCATCCTTGTCTTGTTCCAGATCTTAGAAGGAAAGCCTTTAGCCTTTCACCATTGAGTATGATGTTAGCTGTGGATTTTTCATATGTACCCTTTATCATGATGAGGAAGTTTCCTTTTATTTCTATCTTTCAAAGTGTTTTTATCAAGAAAGGATGCTGTATCTTGTCAAATACATTTTCTGCATCAATAGAGATGATCTATTTTTGGGATTCATAAACAATGCCAAACTGCCACAAGTTCCAAAAGATATAAGGAAGAAAGCATCTTTTGTTGATGGTATGCTTCATGTTGGACAATAAAGAAATTTATTCACACATTTTATTTTTTTAGCATCTACTATTTGCAAAGGACTTTTCCAGGTCTTGAATATATAAAAGTGAACAATCCAACAAAAATTCTTGCTCTCATTCATTTTATATTTTAGTCTAGGTGATAGAAAATGAAAAAGTAAATATAAAATAAGTCCAAAATAATCAAGATAAATGAGTATAAAACAAGTTGAATAAAGGGTGATATCTTATATTTTAATATCAATACTTTTTTCAACTAGACAACAGTTATTTTTCCATTGACTATTGTAGGTTGTAAAATTAGATCTTTATTTGAGAAATTCAAGTTGATATTTGCTTTCAACCACATTTTTATAGATATTTTGTTTAAAAAAGGAAATCAATGGAAGCTTAAATAGGGACTATTTATGGGGAAACCTGGATCACACTTGCCTAAACAGTTATTTTTCTACTCATAGCTTTGATTTAATTGGAATTATTTGTCTCCCAAATATAGAATTGAGAAAAAGAAATAGAAATAAGGTAGAAATAGAGCATCTGAATGCTCTATATATTTCATTTGCTTCAAATAATAGGTCTAAAAAGTATTGATTTCAAGCAAAGTACTTAAACTAACAACTTTATGTAATCTATGAGTTTGCTAAATTATTTATATTTTTTGATGGTCAAAAAGGGGGAATATGTCAGACTTTATTACCAGTGACATTTTAGCTTATTTGCACATTTCCACTTAGGACATAAAGGAGAGGTACAACAATTTCAAAAATAGATGTAGAGGCAAATGCTCCATGTTAATTCATAAACAAATATTTGTTATGTGAGTAGCCAGGTAGCTATTCATTAGGCTGGAAATACAAAGCTTTATGAGATGTTATCTTGGCACCCAAGACTTACAGCCCTATGGGGATGTCACACATACAAAATATTTCTGATTACAGTTCCTTGAAGAAAGTACCATGATAAAGCGAAGTACAGGGAGTAATGGTGTCATATATGAGGGCCCCTAAACAAATAGATAGCAAAAGGAAGGGAGTCTTAAAGAAGCAAACCTAAGATGAGTACTGACAGGTAAATTTTTAAAAAGCAGTTTTTAAAAGACTTATTGGGAAAAGAAACAACTTTTGCAAATAGACTCCAATTTATTTCTTTGTTTTTTTTTAAAAAAATTTGTTTATTTATTTACTTTTATCCATTTTTACTTCCCCCCCCCCCATTTTTTGCCGTTTTTGTGTCCATTCGCTGGACAATTCTCTGTGTCTGTTTCCTGCCCTCTCTTCTCATCCTTCTCCTCCTGTCTTCACCTGATTTCGATCCTGGGACCCTCCGATGTGAGAGAGAGGCATCCTACCACCTGTGCCACCTTAGTTCCTGGTTTTTTCAGTATGTCTTGTCTTGGCTTTCCCTTGTGTCACTCTCCTGTTATGTCACCATCTTGCTGTGTGGCTCGGGGGGCCTGACGGCGCACCTGCGCAGGGGGCCTGGTGGCGCACCCACATGCAGGGCCTGGGGTCTCACCCGCTTGCGGGGCTTGACAGACTACACGCCTTCTATATTTTTCTTATTTTTTTATTTTTACCGGGAGGTCCCAAGGATCGAATCCTGGTCCCTCCATATGGGAGACAGACGCCCAACCATTTGAGACACATCCCCTGCCCACCAACCCCCCATTTATTTCTTAATGATGTGCATATACTCTCTCTGTAACTGTCATTCAAGATGGGATATTTTTTGAGGATTTGCTGAGCATTAATGATTGTTTGTGATAGGTGGAATCGCAAAAGTACATAGCATAGCTTTCGGGAAACATGCCACATAATAATTGCAATAAAATCAAGAAAAGTAAATTTATGCAGAAACATTAAACTTTGACTACTATAGTACAAGTATGAGCTTCACCTGACATCTTAAAATTATTGGAGGAAGAAAGTCACAATGCTATTAAAACATTCTGTATTCAAGTCATTTAAGATCAATAACAATCACAACAAAGTCTTTAGAAGGTAATTTTGTTAATTGAGAAGAACCAACAAGGGCTGATGAAGTGGCCTTTTTGGCCAGCAAGCTACAGGCTGATCTCCATGGTCGAACATGCATTAAGCCCTGCCTGTATACCACAAGGGTAGAAAGTGCTGAGGCTCAGTGAAGCTTGCTGGTAGGAAACAGTCCTCTGGACAGGATGCTTTCTTCAAGCTGTGACACTAAACCTAGATGTGGTCAGAGGTGTTTACTCGATAGTTGCTGAGAAATGAAAGCACAAGAAGTGCGGCTATGGCCAAGAGAAAATTTTGTAATCTTCACTTTTCTGTAAATGTGTTTAGAAAGATAAGAGATATGTCAAATAAAGAAATATTCTAAAATTCACATGGGAAATGAAGCAAATTAAAGGGACTGGGAGAAACAGAGCTGAGTCTTTGCATAGGCATATTGAAACAGAAGTGAAATGATGAGCAACATAAAAGTTAAAACTACAGCATACTTGAAGAAATATTTATTAAGAACTTATTATACATTTGCTTAGGTTTTATGAAGTGGGCCAAGCACACATATAATGTCAATTAATACATAGTATTAGGATAAACACAAGGCAGAAACTCCATAAATCTTGAATGCAATCAATATTTTGGGGAGAGGAGAAGCAGTTGCCATTTTGGAAAGTAACTAATACTCCCTGGCAGTTTCCTGAGCTGTAAAATGAGGGGGATGATTAATTTCTTTGCCCCATCTCTGCTGAAACTCTCTGTAATTCTAACACTAAGCAATTCTATTGGACATATTTTATTTCACATCAACAATTTCATTATATTAATTTAGCCCATGAAAGGGCACTTCATTTTTTGTTTGTTTAATTTCAATATATATCATATATGGAATAGAAAAGTTATTTATCTCTGTAGTATTTTCTTAGAAATTGTGAATAGACAAGCATAAATAAATAGTAACTGCTTACAAAATTACTCTCAAGTATTACATGCATGACATGGGTCAGGCAACTTAACGTTTCTATCAGAGTCCTGTTTACTTTTGTTTGTTTGCTTTTTTATTTGTTTGCCATTTAATGACATTTCTGACCATTTTCACTTAGTAGGAAAAAAAATCTTGTCAGTACAATAGATTTTCCAATAAGCTAATTTTTCTTATATAGTTATCTGGTGTCCTTATTTCTATAGAATAGATCTAAAATAAGTGATTGCTCTACCAAAAGATAAAGTAGATTTGATTATATTATATATGAAGAACAAAAACTCTCCCTCTTTCTTTCTTGTCCCATCAGAATGGTGGTAATTTTACTAACATCATGGACAAAAGAGTATACATTTCATTAATGCTTCAATTGGCATTATATTGGTAACTAGTGCCTGGGCAACTTTTCATTTTTAATTGACTTACTGTATATCCTCCTGTATGAATTCATATACTTTGGACATTTTTGACTGTGTTATTTAAACTTTTATCAATTAATTTTAGGGCTTTTCATTAAACATTAACTTATATAAGTCTTTTATGTTTTTTCCATTATAATTTTCCTAACTTTACTTTTAGAGTTTTGACATACAGTTGTAATGATCATGCAGTTAAGTATTATTTAGAATTTCATTGATTGATTTTTATGGTTTACAGAGTTGCTTATGAGTTTCTGCTCCTTTAAGTTTATACAAATATTCTGTAGCATCTTTAAATTTCCTTATTTATTTAATTTTGGCTTAAAGAATAGTACAATAAATAAAATTTGCACTTTAAATATATTGCAATGTAAGAATATATTTAAAGTGCTAAAAGAAAACATAAAGAGTAAGGTACAGGAAGCCTAAAGGATGAAAAGTTCAGAAAATATCTTAGGAGATGGGACAGTTTGAAGGTTTTGTGACTCCCAGAAAACATCATGTTCTTGGAGCTAATCCATTCCTGTGGATGTGGGTCCCTTTGGTTGGATTGAATTCAGTTGGGGACCTTTGATTGGAGTACTTCAGTGAAGCGTGACCCAGGGTGGGTCTTGGCTTTCTTGCTGGAGTCTTTTATAAATGGGAGAAACATGCAGGCACACTCACAGGGAAAGAGAAATGTAAGGCTTTACCCTGCCATGTTAGAGAGGACTCCAGGATTGCCTATAGCTGTAGAAGGCAGAGAAACCCTGAGTGGCTGAAAGAGGCTAGAATCAGCCACCATTTTGCCTTGCCACGTGGCAGGAGTCCAGGATCACCAGCAGCCAATCTTTGGTGAGAAACCATCTCTGATGATGCCCTGATTTGGACATTTTCACAGCCTCGGAACCATAATATTTTACCCTAATAAATTCCCATTATAAAAGCAAACCAATTTCTGGTATTTTTGCATTGGCAGCCCTTAGCAAACTAAAATAGAAGCTATAAGAAACAGTAATATTTGAAGCAATAATGACTGAAAATTATCCACAACTGATAAAATATATCAAGCTGCAGAAGCAGAAAGTGTATTAAACCCTGAACAGGATAAATGAAAAAGAAAACCACACTTGGAACATTGTAATAAAATGCTTAAGAAACAAAGACAAAAGGAAAATCATGAAAGTAATCATGAATAGAAGCATTATTATAAAGGATCATTAATAACAGAGACAGCTGACTTCCTAACAGAAATTATGGAATCTAGGAAACAATAAAAGAAAGTATCCAGTGTGCCAGAATAAAATGAATTCCAATCTAAAATTCTCAACACAGTCAAAATTATCTCCAATATTGAAAAAAAGGGATAAAAGGATATTTCCTAACAAGCAGAATTGAGAGAAATGAACATATAAGAAATAATCAAAGAAATACAAAAAGGTAATTCTTTTTAGAGAGAAAGAGTATCCTGTAAGATAAAAGAGAAATGAAGGAATGAAGAGCAATGAACGTTTTAAACTTGGGGGTAAATCTGAATGAAAACAACAGCAGCAGCTACAACAATAATAATATCCTGTGCAGTTTAATATATATGCATAACTTAAATGCACTGCAATCAAAATAAAAAAGGCTGGAGGTAGGTAAGTGGTACTAATCTCCTAAAGATTTGTCATTGTGAAGTTATAGTCTAATAGTTATAGTTATATTCTAATTATTCATATTAGACTCCAGTAAGTCAAGGAATAATGTTGTAATCCTTCAGTTAATCATTCAAATGATAGTAAAAGATTGTATAACTAGCAAGTTAAATGAAAATCTTGAATAATAGAGAAAAATAAAATAATTATAATATTTAAAAATGCATAATAAACTCAACAATAAATGAATCTAATCAACAAGGTGTTAAGAGTGGAAAGTAAAAGGAACACATTAAAGGATGGGTGAAAATAAAGAGATAGTAAAATAGCAGATACAAATGAAAGCATATCAAATATTTTAATTAATATAAATAAAATAAATACATAATATCAATATATTAATATTAATATAAATAAAATAAATATTCCATTAATATTGTCAGGTTGCAATAAATCCAATAGTATGGTATTTATAAGAGATACAACTTACCTATAAGGACACAGAAAGTTTGAAAAACAAAAGAATAGAAAAAATATATATAATATGCAAACACTAACCAAAAATAATATGATATAGCTATACTAATACTAGGTAAGGTCCACTCAAACAACTCCTTCAGTAACTGACGTAAAAAGTACATTAAAGAATCATTACATGCAACTGGAAAAAGACCTTGACCAAAAAGGGGAAAGGGGTAAAGACAAATGAGTTAATATGGCTAAGAGACTTCAAAGTGAGTCAGGAGGTCATTCCAGAGGTTACACTTATGCACGTCTCATCAGGATCTCTTTGACTGCCAAAGTAGGTACTACCCCAAATAGCAAGGCTCCTGTCAGGGCAGATTGCTCAGGAGTTTGGTACCTTGCCAGTGGGCCCTAGTTTGGCATTTATAATCCCAAGAGTGACAGAGTTGACTCAGTTGTGGTTTCCCTACACATGGCTCTTCTGCCCCTACGTACACATAGGTGTACATCCAAGAGACTTAAATCTTTGGACTGTCCATGTGCCAACTGGGCCCTGAATCTCATTGGAGTTGCAACACCTACTCTCCAGTTCATTGGTCTCACCCAGAATAACTAACATGGAGGTGATGATGGACAACTACCATACCAAGGAACTGAGAGAAGCTACAAATGCAAGCAAGAGAGTCCCATCCATTGGCCCTGTGGGATCACAGCCCCCTCTCAATTAGAGGTGGAGTGGACATAATTATCCCAGAATCCTCAGGATTGGGGAACGAACTAAGGACTAAAGTAGACTTACTGGTATTCTACTATAGACTTATTGTGATTCTAGCAATGGAAGAAATAATATCATTGATGTGGAGGTAGTGGCGACTGGAGGATCTGAGGGCAGGGAGAGGGAAAAACAGGAGAAATACAGGGGAATTTTTGGAACTTGGGAATTGTCCTGAATGACACTACAACGACAGAAACAGGCCATTATAAATCTTGTTATAACCTACAGAATTGAGTGGGTGAGAGTGTAAACTACAATGTAAACTTTAATCCATGCTTAGTGGAAGTGCTCCAAAATGTGTTCATAAATTGCAATGAATGTACCTCACTAATGAAGGATGTTGTTAATGTGAGAAAATGTGGGAGGTGTGGGAAGTGGGGTATACGGGAATCCCTTATATTTTTTATGTGACATTTGTTATATAATATCTGGAAAAAAACACAAAAAGTATGACAATTGATAAACTAGACTCAATAGTCTCCTTAAGTGTCCTTAAGTACTCTTTAAGGATACCTGGACTATTTATAAAAAGTGATCATTTGTAAAAACTTCATGATCACTGAAACAAAGAAATGAAATAATATAGAGTTTGTTCTCTGGAATTAAGCTAGGAAATTTATAAAAAGTTAACTAGAGTGCCCTTAAGTATTTGCAAATTAAGTAATATAATTTAATATTATCCTTGGGTCAAAGAAGAAATCAAAATGGAAAATATGAAATGTGATATATTAAAACTTGTGAGATGCAGCTAAAGATTTACTTAAGGGGGAAATTTATAGCATGAAATACTTTTATTAAAAAAATAGAAAAATTTCCATCAATAATCTAGAAATTTACCTCAAGATGCTAAAAAATGAACAACAAATTGAACTGATAGAATAAAATTAATGAAATAAAGATAAGAGCAAAATTAATAGGAAAACAGCATGTAATTCAGTAATAGGAATAAACAAAATTTCTGCCACACTGAATATGAGTTAATTTCCCAAACATAAAGTTGAGCAAAAGAAACTCTATAAACACCACATATTGTATAAATGATATAGTATATCAAAGACAGATCATATGGTAGAGCACAAAGAAAACATCAGTAGCTTTCATAAAGCAAAGATATTTGAATTCAAAATTTAAGAAAAATTAACCAAAAGTAAAATAAATAATACACAAGGAAGTATTAAATACAGGAATATAAGTTAATGTGGTAGAGAATTCTAAAAAAATAAGTAGATAAAATTTATAAACTAAAACTCTGACTTTTTAAAAATCAGCAAAAAGGCAAACCATTTTCAATTTAATCAAGAATAAGAGAAAACCACACATATACAATCTAAGAAACAAAAGAGAAGACTAAATATTGATGCAGAAGAGAGTTCTTATGAAAATTCAATGAGTTGGTTTATGCAAAGGGCATATAATTATATTGGCACATGGCAAACATTCAATAAATAACTATTATTACAGGGGATATTATTCTTAGAATAAAATAACTTTTGTTTGCTTAACTTTTGTCCAAATGTTGAAATATATTTTTTCAAGGTGATTTAATTTTCATAGATTAAAACATGCCTTAACTGAAGTAACCTTATGAGAACTTACTTATAATAAGTTTACACCCACAAGAAAGGATTAGTTTCAAGAACATGATTTTCTGGGGTACATACTGTTCTAAACCATCACAAAATCTTACACATTTTGAAATGTTGTGCTCTGTCCCTGCTGGAGACTCTTCATGACTGTGCATGTCCTCTAGTGTTAGTTAATTTTCTAATAAATTTGAGTTATTAGGGGAGAAAAGCCAGTACCAAGTATTTTGAACATGAGCAAATGAAGATTAAAAATATAATGTTCTGGTAAAAACAAGTAATTTTGTCTATATATTGTAAGTCAATATTATGTGAAATAAGCACAGCTCCCACATCCCATACCTTATGCCAATTCAGTATCTGCATATTGGTCAGGAAAACTCTCATGCAATCAGGTCCAAAATGGTCCTTACCAACTTACCTCTATCAACTTACTCTACAAAGCCATATGTGCAGCTAGAAAATCTCCCAAAGCAAAACTTCACTACATTAAGAGAAGGGAATCTTTCTAAAGAGCAATGTTGTTATCAACATTGATAAAGTGGCATAAATTTAAAAATACTCTTAGAAAAATCAGAATTTGAATTCTAACATGGATCACTAATGTATTTGTGGCTTTGAGCAAATAATTTTATTCTCAAAGCCTCAGTTTTCTCATCTACCTGGTAGGAATCATAATATCTACCTTATGACTTTGTTGAGAGGTAAAAACCTCTCAACCTGTGAAGTAAGCACATAAAATAGAAATGGGAACATAGTATGTCCTCATTAAATGGAGACTAATTGTGTATTTCTTACTCCAGATTTCTAAGCTTCTTTGCCATTTTACTGTCTGGCAGAGGCAAAAGAGAAGAACTGAGAGGGACAGAGGATAAAAGTAAGAGTAATCTCACTGACAAATAAAGCACACCATTCAAAGATTAGGGAATTAGAGGTCTCTATGGAATGTCTTCCTTTTACAAGGTTTCATTGGCCGAGTGACTACATATCAAAAAAATGACCTAAAGACTAAAAGTTACCTCATCCATCTATTATGTAGATATAGGAACTTTTAGAATCTCCCCTCATGTTTAAGACCACCATGCCCTGAGTTCCTGCTTTAACTCTTCTATCCATCTCCCTTGCTTCCTCTATGAGATTTTAGGAGTGCTATACCTTGTATTGACAGTTACAGCAAAAATCTTTTTGGGAACAGATGTGGTTCAAACAGTTGAGTGCCTGCTTCCCACATGGGAGGTCCCACGTTCGGTCCCTGGTGCCTCCTAAAACAAAAAAACAAACAAGCACACAAATGAAAAAGCCAACTCAGGGGAGCCTATGTGGCTCAGTGATTCAGTGCCAGCTTCCCCCCACATACTAGGTCCCAGGTTCAATCCCCAGCCCCAGGACATAAAAAAAAAAAGAATCTTGTTGGCAACTGGTATTCCCAGATAAATCTTATTAAAAATCCAAGCTCTTCTCCTTTACAACTAAATGCATTTAGTTTGTTTATTTTGATTATGAACATGGAGAATTGCAATTTGTACCTTCTCCTAAAGAATCAATATTTTAATATCTAAATTATTCATTTATTATTTATTTCCTCCTTTAGGAATTTTCAGAAACCAGATAGACATCGGAAACTCAAAGTTCTCATATATATCACAGACTAAATTTGAATATTCAATAATCAAATATTTGGACAGAATATTCAACATTATGTAAATTTGTTTGGGCGAAGAAATTTATTAAAAAACCCCTTTGCCACTCAACAAAATTTATAATTAATCTTTTGATGTGTTTTTCCATATTTATAATGCATATTTTTTTCTATTTGCTATCAAAATGCTTTCCAAATCTTGAATATTTTCACATAGCATCCTAAGTATTTTCTAAGTATAGAGAGACAAACTGGTTAGCCTGCAGATAACCTGGTGGTATAGCTCGAGCCATGTGATCCCTGCCACCCAAACCCCTTTAGTGGTTTCATTTGTGCTCAACTCAACTGTCAGTGACTTTTGGTTCTGGACTGAAGTTTCCCTTGTCCTATATGAAAAAAGCACCCAGTTATGCTGGATATTGTAACCCCAGCCAAGTGCCTTGTTGCCACTCCCAGCCTGCAGGCGGTGTGATAGAGACAGCTACCAAAGACACTGCTTGCTTCACCCCAGAATCCCCCAAGAACAGCTCGCCCAGATGGAAGGATGCTGGATATTAACGTGGAAACACTTTCATGCTTCCACTTGGCATCTGGTGCCATATACACCAGTCAGGCCACTCTTACCTACCTTTGCTCCTGTTGGTCTACGTTTCCGATGTAATCCAGCCCTGAAATTGGGGGACAATGGCCCAGTTCTGATCCCTGTGGATAGGACTCTCCCTGCTTTGCAGCCACTCTCCCATGTTCAAGGAATTCCTTTCGGTGCAAGAATTCTGACCCCCCAGCATCTTGCTGAGCAATTTAAATCTGGTCACCCTCAAATAGCCTGGGCCTTATCTGAAAGGAAGGACAGACCTCCATTAGAGGCACCTGAATACATCTGATCCTGGGAAGCAGAGAGACGGTTAAATGGTGAGTTGACTTTGCCAATCTTTGCATATCAGATAAGGATAGGCTGCCCAAACGGCAATCTTATCTTGATTTGGGCTACTAATTCCTCCTCCCCATGACAGTTTCTTTTGTTCCATTAGCTTCATACAAAGTAAAAATTGAGAAAAATTTAGAAATAGATCAACTGTAGATTTTTTTCCTCCCTTGGCAACCATTCCTGGCTTTCTCTTGATGTTTTGTTGCTTAAAGCATTGAGAGTTGGATATATTCCCTGTTAAGAAGTTTGCCTACAGATGTTCGATAACTCTGTTTAAAGTAGATTCACCTGCTTTGGAAAAAAAGCTAAAAGAAATGGCTATCTGACATTCTCTAACGAAAATAAAATAATTTAGTATTCCTGTAAAATGTTGTCATTCTATCTTGATAGATGTAGGTTTAGCATCAAGAAGTACTTTTAGGGTTGGCTTATACATTCTTAGTAACAATTTGGGATTTCTTCCAAACGAGGGTTCCAAATATCATTGCGACCTCATCTGTGAATACCACAGAGCATCTGCTGCTTGCCCCTAAATGAAGGGGTTGCTCACGCATCTCCTCCAGAGCATTGCTGAAATATCTTTTTCACGGTGAGACCTTTCCTCACCACCAATTTAAACTCTTATAATCACCTATCCCAGCTCTCCCAATTCTTTTTGGTTTTATGTTTCTCCTTGCTGCTTGCTCCATCTGACAAATATTTTCACATGCATGTTCTTACTGTCAGGCTCCTGAAATAGAATTAAAATGCCACCGAGACAGGGATCTCTGTGTCCGTTGAGGGATGCACCCATAAGAGTGTCTGCACTTAATATGTACCCAGGAAGCATTTCCAAAGTGAAGACATCAATTTTAGTCTGAAATACTTTCAAAACAAGTATTGATTTTTGTTATCATAATTTTAGGGAAAATCTAAATCCTTCAATTGTATAAGATGTGTTTTAAATAGTGATTTCTTTTAAAATATGATTTTGATCCACTCAGATATTGGCTCCAACTTTCCATTAATGCTTTTGCTATTTTGAATCCATAAAAATCAAATAATTATAATATAAGAGACATATTATTCTGTTCTCTATAGAGTGCTGAAAGGGAAGAGTGAAAAATCATTCAGATTAACTAAAGAGAGTTTAAAAATAGTTAATATACTTTAGAGACAATATTATAGAAAATATTTATATATTCTTTTTGGATGCCTCCACATGTTGGTAAATATTGTTACAGTTTTCCATAGTGGAATAACGGGCACTCAACACTCACATTTTCTCAGGTAAAGCATTGTTAGGAATAAGAGAATTAATACATTTAAAAGACTTGGGAGAAAGTAAATAGATCACAGGCAATTTCTGTTTCTTTTTCAGTTTTCTGCACTCTGAAGAGCTCTATAATTGGGAAAAATTCATATTAAATAAAACTTACCATATAGGATGTAAAAGGTATTGACGATCCAAAGATAATAGGATAAAATCAATTTCCTTAGCAAGGCAAGGGCATTTTTTCCTCTACCAATACATAATTTATATTTTCCACTACTTCTACTGGAACAGAAATATAATAGCTAACTCTACTATCTCAGAGCATGCTGTATAAATTTCTCTTATATTATTCATAACATTGTATTATATGTTACTAAAATTTAATTATCTACCTAAATCTGGACTTAACCTCCCTATAAAAATCATACAGTACATAGGCAAGTGTGTATGCATGTATAAATTATGTTTATATAATAAATATACACCCAATACATTTGTGAATGTTTACATATCTAAGTAAACTCAGACTTACCAAGATAATTTTTAGAATTATGCAAAATGGCCCCCTATGTTTTGATCTATCTAGAGTTAGACATATATTAGTCATAGTCTTGACTCAGCCACTGCTAAGCCAGGGAACTTTGAATATGTGTCCTTCCTAAGCCTCTATGTCTTCAAGTATGAATTAAGAACAAATCTTGTCAATATATAGGTTTTGTGAAGGTTAAATAAAGTAATGCATGCAAAATATTAACACAAGGTCTGACTTACAGTAGACATTAAAATTATGTTAAATTTTATAGAAAATTACTCATATAGTCAATTATAGATCACTTCTCTAAAAAAGAATTATTGAACACATGAAATGTTATCAATAATCCTTTAGAGAATGCTTTTTCCTTTTTTTTTTTTTTTTTTTTTT
>JAQZBX010007416.1:0-50677 GCA_029593785.1 Cabassous unicinctus
AAAAAAAAAAAAAAAAGAGGATATGAGAAACTGTATGCCAACAAACTAGAAAACCTAGATGAAATGGACAAAGTCCTAGAAATACACAAACAACCTACACTGATGCTACAAGAAATACAAGAACTTAACAAACCAATCACATTTAAAGAGATTGAATCAGTCATCAAAAATCTCCCAGCAAAGAAAAGTACAGGACCAGATGGCTTCACAGGTGAATTCTACCAATCATTTCAAAAAGAATTAACACCAAACCTATTTAAACTTTTCCAAAAAATTGACGAGGAGGGAAAATTACCCAACATGTTTTATGAAGCCAACATCACCCTAATACCAAAGCCAGAAAAAGATACTACAAGAAAAGAAAAGTACGGACCAATCTCTCTAATGAACATAGATGCAAAAATTCTCAACAAAATACTTGCAAATCGAATCCAACAGCATATCAAACGACTTACACATTATGACCAAGTGGGATTTATTCCTGGTATGCAAGGCTGGTTCAACATAAGAAAATCAATCAACATAATACACCTTAACAAATGTATACACATTAACAAATTGAAGGAAAAAAACCACAGGATCATCTCAGTTCACACAGAAAAGGCATTCAACAAAATCTAGCAACCTTTTTTGATAAAAACACTTTAAAAGACAGGAATAGAGGGAAAATTCCTCAATCTGATAAAAGGCATATATGAAAAACCCACAGCCAACATCGTACTCAATGGAGAAAGGTTGAAAGCTTTCCCTCTAAGATCCGGAAAAAGACAAGGATGCCCACTGTCACCATTGTTATTCAATATTGTACTAGAAGTTGTAGCTAGGGTAATTAGACAAGAAAAAAAATATTAAAGGCATCCAAATAGGAAAAGAGGAAGGAAAACTCTCACTATTTGCAGATGACATGATCCGGTATTCAGAAAATTCTGAAGTATCCATGACAAAGCTGCTTGAGCTAATAAGAGTTCAGCAAAGTGGCAGGATACCGGATCAACACGCAAAAATCAGTAATGTTTTTGTACACTAGTACTGAACAATCTGAGGAGGAAATAAGGGGGGAAAATCCATTTACAATAGCAACAAAAATACTCAAAAACCTAGGAATTAATTTAACCAAAGAAATACAGGACCTATATGCAGAAAACTACAAAATAATGCTAAAAGAAATTTAAAAAGACCTAACATTCCATGTTCATGGATTGGAAGACTAAATATTGTGAAGATGTCAATCTTACCCAAACTGATTTATAGATTCAATGCAATACTAATCAAAATTCCAACAGCCCACTTTACAGAATTAGAAAAGGTAATTACCAAATTCATTTGGAAGGGAAAGTGCACCCAAATAGCCGAAAGCATTCTAAAAAAGAAGAGCAACGTGGGAGGAATTTCACTGCCTGACCTTGGAACATATTACAAAGCTACGGTGGTCAAAGCAGCATGGTACTGGCATAAAGACAGACACAACAATCAGTGGAATAGAATTGAGAACCCAGAAATAAACCCTCACCTATAGAGTCAATTGGTTTTTGACAAACCTACCAAGTTAAGGTTAATGGGACAAAACAGTTTCTTCAACAAATGGTGCTGGGAGAACTGGATATCTATAACCAAAAGAATGAAAGAGGACACCTATCTATCTTCCTATACAAGAATCAACTCAAAATGGATCAAAGACTTAAATATAAAAGCCAGGGCCATAAAACTACTAGAAGAATACGTAGGGAAACATCTTAAAGACCTTGTGGTGGGTGGTGGTTTCTTGGACCTTATACCCAAAGCATGCACAACAAAAGAAAAAATAGATAAATGGGACCTCCTCAAAATTAAACAATTTTGCACCTCCCTGGACTTTGTCAAAAGGGTGAGAAGGCAGCCAACTCAATGGGAGAAAATATTTGGAAATCACATGTCAGATAAGAGTTTAATTTCTAGGATATATAAAGAGATGTTTCAACTCAACAATAGAAAGACAAACAACCCAATTTAAAAATGGGCAAAAGACCTGAATAGACATTTGTCCAAAGAAATACAAATGGCAAAAAAAACACATGAAAAAATGCTCAATATCACTAATGATTAGGAAAATGCAAATCAAAACTACAATGAGATATCATTTCACACCTATCAGAATGGTGTGAAATGATAAAAAAAGATATTAAAAAGATAGAGAACTACAAGTGTTGGAGAGGATGTGGAGAGATAGGAACACTTCTTCACTGTTGGTGGGAATGCAGAATGGTACAACCACTATGGAGGACTGTTTAGCAGTTCCCAAAGAAGCTATTAATATAGCCTTGTCACGTGACCGTGCAATACCACTACTGGGTATATACCCAGAAGAACTGAGAGCAGTGACACAAACAAACATCTGCACACTGATGTTCATAGTGGCATCATTCACAATTGCCAAAAGCTGGAAACCACCCAGGTGTCCATCAACCAATAAATGGATAAACAAACTGTGGTGTATTCACACTACGGAATATTATGCAGCTGTAAGGAGAAATGAAGTCGTAAAGCAAATGACAACATGGACGAACCTGGAGAACATTATGTTGAGCGAAGCAAGCCAAACACAAAGGACAAATACTGTATAATTGCATTACTATGAACCAAATATATTGTGTAACATATTGTGTGATTTAAAAAAAAATTATATTATACAGTACACTTAATTGAGAAATGTTTTTATTTAAAAAAACACAAAACATTTTAACTCTTCCTTCTTTCAAAATCAGGCAATACTTTCCCTAAGTCTTTTTCAAGTCTCTTAAGATGCTTTCATTTGTATCATGATCATCTTTGTACTTTTTTTTTTTTTTTTCAAATATAAAGAACATTTTAAAAAGAACTATATTCCAAATACAAAAAATTAGTGAGAAGAGGGGTGGCATTGTTTTTCATTTTTGCAACCTTCCTTAACGTCTGGCCTAAGGGAAGGCCACGGGATTCTCATCCCGGCTTTTGCATTCAGTCTGCTGGGAAGTCACCTGCCAGGTTGGCGCTCATGCGGGTGGGAGAGTGAGGACGCCTTGGCGTTGTTATGAGAGTGGTTTTGATTTTGCAGATTTTTGTACTTATTTTAACCATCCTCTTGAAAGTGAGTTCTGTAAGGGCAGAGTTTTGGTCCTCACCATTTTATCTAGTGCCCTGCACAGCGCCTGGCACACAGCCAGTGTTCTGTAACTAACTGGTGACCGGCTAACCTCAAACCTAGTTAGCTCTTGAGGCGACAATCACATAAGGAACTGATTTTTTAAAATTACTGGAAAAATGATAGTAATTACGTTACACAACTGTTATCGTGATCATACTTAATGTTCTATTAGCATTTTAATAGAACCACTTAAAATTATCTAAGTGAGAATCTAATCTAGTGGAAAGATTTAAGCCTTTGTTTTGAAAGAAGGAAAGAGTGTGTAGATGTCCTACTTAAAATGGATATTAATACTTTCACCAGGTAAGTCTCAAATTAAAAATATATTTAACATAACCTTATGAAAATTGCTTTTTAATGCCTAATAAAAATTATCTTCAACATTTAGAACAATTGAGAATCCAGTGTGAATCCATTTTGGAATCATTTTTAAGTAATGAGACTTCAAAATGTGATTTACCTCCACATGTTTTTTTTTTTTTTTTTTTTAATAATTTTTTCTTTTTCATGGAAACACCGTGTTAACCATCAGACAAGTTGTGCCTGGCACAGAGCTGGCGCTCAGTGTATATTTGTTAAATGAATGAATAGTAAAGTATTTAGTAGAACAATAAAGTATTTAAGCCAAATAAAATAAACGGATATCTTTGTGTGCTTACAAAAAGCTGTTTAGAATTGTATGACTAACTTAAAAGCATATGAAAAGAAACGCTATCTCTGTAAATAAAGTATTTTTAAATACAATTCAGAGCAGTCTTTAAAGATTTTATAAAAAGACACACTTTATTTGCAAGCATGGTAGGCAAAAGATGAAAATTTTCAGAAGGAAGTTCCATGTAGAATGCTGAATTTAACATTTATTAGGTAAGAAGCAAAATGCCCAGAGTTTGGAATAGAAATCCACTTCATAGAGTTTCATGGGAAAATATGAGCAGCACAGATTCAACAAAGTAGGGTCATGGGACTCAAAAGTTGCTCTTATATTCAGGAGTGTTACATTCTTTTACAATCTCCCCCTTCTTTCCACATTTCCATTTGTGGTTCATCATGTTGCAGATTGTTATAAAACTACACTTATAATTTGTTCTGATTAGTGTCTGTCTCTTTGCTCCTTTCATCAGGCAACATGCAATAGTGGGAAGATGGTGGGCTTGGTTTGAATTCTGATATCACTTATTAATTGGACAAGTCCCTTAACCTTTCAGTGTTTCATTTTGCTCATTTGCAAAATGGGGCTAATAATACCTAGTATGCAGTGTTGGCAACATGACAAGGTATAGGAAAGCCCCTAGACACAGAGTAGGAAGCCAATAAATTTCTTTTTTTTAATCACAATTACAAATTCATGTTTGATGGTAAGAAAGCACTGGATTTGAAATTTTGGCTCCTCCAGTTATCAACTGTTTGATTTTGGGTAAGAGCCTTCACTCCTCTGAACTAAATAATACCCACTTCATAAAGAATGATAATACCTGCCACATAAAGATGTAAGAATTAAAGGCAATATTATATAGAAAGCATTCAGTAAACTTCAATGATAAAAAGTAGTTATAACTAATGATTATTGAAGTGAATTAAAGATAAAAATTACTACTACACAATAAATCATATTTATTTAGTTTTAAAAGAGTATAGACAATTGAAATGAATGTACCACACTAATGAAGGATGTTGCTAATGTGGGAGGTATGGGGAGCAGGGTATATAGGAATCCCCTATATATTCTCTGTAACATTTATATAATCTAAGTATCTTTTAAAAAATAAAAAAAATGGAAAAAAACCCAACATTTTTCATCAGAAAACTATAAAAAAATAAGAGTATAAACAGATTATAGAAATATATTATTTGCACTAACCGAAAAATGTGAATAACAAAGCTATTTGTTCTGAATTGTGTATTTCATTAAGCCCAAATATGAAGATCGTTTTTAAAAAGTTCTTTTCTTCATGTATCTTAGCACTTAGAAGACTCAGAACAATATATGATCTTTACCTCACCTAATAAGTAAAACAAACTGCTTGACACATGTAAATTAGGTATATTGAGCTCTTGACAAACAAAAGAATCACTCTTCTCAAGAAAAACATTTGGAATTTTAAAGAAATTCTTCCACTTATATGTCAAAGGTATTTTGACTCTAAAAGTAGCAAAACGTGATGTTATAACATTGTTATACATTTCTGGCATCCTCATCGTTGTGGAGAGGACTATAAATCTTGCTCATTGATTAGGAAACTTTGATATATATTAGAATTGCAGTTGATGTGGCTTGGGAAGTAGAGGTCATATTTGCATAGCACTTTTCAATTTACGACATGCTCTCTTGTATATTAGCTCACTGAATTTTTGCACAAGAGAAAGATATTACCCATTTTATAGATGGTCAAAGTCTTTTTTTCTGCACAAATTCAAAGTCAAGACATGAATCACATTTTCCTTCCATACCACAATACAACAGGAAAACGAAAAAACTTATCTGAAGCAAAAGGTAAGCGTTCTCTGCCTGGAAATGTCACTGGTGAAAGGGATCTCTCCAGGAAGAGCTTCCCAAGCCTTGGGTTTCTCTCTACCTTTATCCCAAAGGAATCATCAATAGGGAAACATGTTTTTAGACAATGGGTTTTCTATGGTCCTAGTAAAAGCAGGTCTCTTGTTCGTTTATTTTTTATTTTATTTTTTTGAGGTACCAGGAGTAGGGATTGAACAAGGGACATCGTATGTTCTCTGAGTTAGTTTTAGCATTTGTTCTGCTTGTTGTTTGTTTTTTCAGGAGACACCAGGAACCGAAACCGGGACCTCCCATGTGGGAGGTGGGCCCTCAACTGCTTGAGCCACATCTGTTCCCCTGTTCGTTTATTTTTAGCCATGGCAAGAAATTCTCTAATTTTTCTACTTAACCTTTCAGTGTATTTTAACATGTTTTCATTTATATAATTTTCTTAATTTTATTTTCCTTTTCATCACTTAACATGGATTTCTACATAAAGGATTCTTTATCTGTGGTTCAGAAACCAGCAGTCCACGGGTAACTTCAGAAGGTCTGTTCACTTGAATGGTAAAAATATGTATCTTTATGTTCACTAACCTTTGGCATTTAGCATTGCCTTGAACTATGAGTGTAGAAGAACAAGCAGGTAGTAGCAATACCTTTGACTTCATCACCAATAAAAATCATAACCATTTTCCTATCATATTACATATCTTTCTGATATCTTATAATATAATTTACATTCATCGCTACTTTGAAATTATAGTATTTATAGAGCCACTGGCTCTCTTGTTATTTGATATAATAATGGAATACATATATTACTTCACAACAATTAAAACATATTTTGTTAATTTATTTCAATATAGTTCGTTTCTTTTGTAATTTTATGTATTTTATATAATGCATGTAAAAACAATATTCTGAGAAGGAGTCCATAATTTTCATCAGAATGCCCAAAGGGTCTGCAGCACACACACAAAAGATTAAAAACCTCTGTTAAATGGATAGTAAAAAAAGGAGCTGTTTAAGTTAGAGGGTAGTTCAAATTTGGACCACCAGTAGAAGAGGCTAGAAATACTATTTCCCAACCACTGAAAGCTCTTTCAGGAATAAAGAAAATCCAACTGTTCTGATTCCACATAGGTCCCTAAGCTTAAAGGTAGCTATGGGACTGATCACAGTACTTACCAAATTATGCTAAAATGATTATTTACCTGTCTAATCCCCTTCCAGACAGAGCCAGGCACTGTGCTGAACACTGAGCATAACAAAGATAAAGATGACTTCCTCCCTGTCCTTAAGGAAAGCGTGGCTGACTAGAGGACATGGATAAAGAAAATGAATGATTACAAGACAAGCCGTAGGAGGGCCCTGCGGTGGCCAGGGGATAGGACTGTCAAGGATAGCACTTAAAAAGTGTGAACCTACTGGATTTTGCACCTTTCAGCTGGTAATATCTACCTTAATTTTATAAGCAATATGAAAACCAACTAATCATGTAGTTGTGGTCTTAGAGTGAAAGGTACAACAGCCCTATCTTTACTGGAATATTTAGTTGATAGTGAATGAGCCAGGTACCTCTCTATTCCACATTCCAGTGTTGAGATAACATTGGAATAATAATGTTCTCTTTAATTCATTGGGCTGTAGACTCAAGATTTGTTCCTGTATGATACACCTTACTTAAATATGTTTTGTTATAAAAAGACACAAGATAGGAAAATCATGCTTATCAGCATACATATTGAGCCCTTGACTAACTGTTTAAATTATTAAAAATACTAAAACATTATATGCTTTAAATCTTTTTCTTTTACTAACTTGTAAGACATAATTGGAAACAAAAAAATAAATATTCCTTTAAAGGAAAAGAGTCTATTCACAGACATACCTTGTTTTATTGTGCTTTGCTTTACAGGGCCCCACAGTTTTGAGTTTTTTACAAATTGAAGGTTTGTGGCACCCCTGCATCAGGCAAGTCTATCAGCGCTATTTTTCCAACAGTATGTGCTCACTTTGTGTCTCTGGGTCACATTTTGGTAATTCCCATGATATTTTAAATTTTTCATCATTATTATTTCTGGTATGGTGATCTGTGATGTTACAACTGTAATTGTTTTGGAGCGGCACAAAACGCCCATATAAGGATGGCGAACCGAATCGATAAATGCTGTGCGTATTCTGACTGGTCCACCGACACCATTCCCATCTCTCTCCCTCTCCTCTAGTCTCTCTATTCCTTGAGGCACAATATTGAAATTAGGCCAGTTAATAACCTTACAATGGCCTCAGTGTTCAAGGGAAAGGAAGAGTCCCAAGTCTCTCATTTTAAATCAAAAGCTAGAAATGATTAAGCTTAGTGAGGAAGGAACGTGGAAAGACCACACAGGCTCAAAGCTAGGCTTTTCGGGCCAGTTAGTCAAGTTGTGAATGCAAAGGAAAAGTTCTTGAAGGAAATTAAAAGAGCTACTCCAGTGAACACACAAATGATAAGAAAGCAAAACAGCCTTGTTGCTCATATGGAGAAAGTTTTAGTGGTCTGGATAGTAGCTCAAACCAGCCACAACACCCTCTTAAGCCAAAACCTAATCCAGAGCAAGGCCCTAACTCTCTTCAATTCTATGAAGGCTAAGAGAGGTGAGGAAGCTGCAGAAGAAAAGTTTGAAGCTAGCAGAGGTTGGTTCATGAAGTTTAAGAAAAGAATCCATCTCCATAACATAAAAGTGCAAGGTGAAGCAGCAGGGGCTTATGTAGGAGCAATACCAAGTTATCCAGGAGATCTAGCTAAGATAATTGATGAAGGTGGCTACACTAATTAACATAGTTTCAATGGAGACAAAACAGCCTTCTATTAGAAAAAGATGCCATCTAGGACTTTCATAACAAGAGAGGAGAAGTCAATGCCCAGCTTCAAAGGACAGGTTGACTCTCTTGTTAGGGGCCAGTGCAGCAGGTGACTTTAAGTTGATGTCAATGCTTATCCATTTACCATTCCGAAAATTCTAGGGTCCTTAAGAATTATGCTAAATCTACTGTGCCTGTACTCTATAAATGGAACAACAAAGCCTGGATGACAACACATCTGTTTACAACATGGTTTATTTTAAGCCCACTGTTGAGAGCTACAGCTCAGAAAAACAATCCTTTCAAAATATTACTGCTCATTGACAATGCACTTGGTCATCTAAGAACTCTGATGGATGTGTACAATGAGATGAATGTTGTTTTTAGGCCTTCTAACATAACATCCATTCTGCATCCCTAAAAGAGTAAGGAATAATTTTGACTCTCAAGGCTTATTATTTAAGAAGTACATTTGGTAAGGCTACAGCTGCCATAGATAGTGATTCCTCTAATAGATATGGGCAGAGTAAATTGATAACCTTTTGGAAAGGATTCACCATTCTAAATGCCATTAAGAACAGCTGTGATTCATGGGAAGAGGTCGAAATATCAACACGAACAGGAGTTTGGAAGAAGTTGATTCCAATCTTCACAGGTGACTTTGAGAAGTTCAAGAATTCAGTGGAGGAAAAAACTGCAGATGTGGTAGAAATAGCAAGAGAACTAGAATTAGAAGTAGAGCCTGAAGATGGGACTGAATTTCTGCAATCTCATGATAAAACTTGAACACTTATGGATATAAGTGGTTTCTTGAGCTGGAATCTACTCCTGGTGAAGATGCTGTGAACATTGTTGAAGTGACAGTGAAGGATGTAGAAGATAATATCAACTTAGCTGATAAAGCAATGGCAGGGTTTGAGAGGACAGACTTCAATTTTGTAAGACGTTGTACCATGGGTAAAATGCTATCAGACAGCATTGCATGCTATAGGGAAGTCTTTCATGAAAGGAAGAGGAATAGATGTGGTAAAATTCCTTGTTGTCTTGTTTTAAGAAATTGCCACAGCCACCCCAACCTTCAGCAACCACCACCCTGTTCAGTCAGCAGCCATCAACATTGATGACAAAAAGATGACAACTAACTGAAAGGTTGAGATGATGGTTAACATTTTTTTAGCAATAAGGTTTTTTTGTTTTTTTTTTTACCCGGAGGTCCCGGGGATCGAACCCCAGTTCCTCCATATGGTAGATGGATGCCGAACCTCTTAAGCCACATCCATTTCCCAGCAATAAGGTATTTTTAAATTAAGGTATGTACAATGTTTTTTAGACATAATGCTATTGCACACTTAATAGACTACAGTATGCAAATATTCTCGCTGTCCTGATTTTGTGATAATCAGGGTAGGCTAAACATTCGCTATATTAGAAACCATGCGTGTGTCCCCAGACCTAGTTTTTCTCCCTAGGTCTGGTTTTTGGAATGCTGGTGATAAACTAAGCCTGATTTATTATATGACCATCCTGTACGGAAAAAGACTGTAACTTTGGGTATCTTTGGTCAATCTTAAAAGATATAACAGGGGGATGGATGTGGCTCGGGTGGTTGGGCATCCATCTCCCACATGGAGGGACCTGGGTTTGATCCCCGGGACCTCCCGGTAAAAAAATTGAAAAAAGGAAAATATAGAAGGTGCATGGGCCACTAGGTCCTGTGTGCGGGTGAGATGCTGGGCCCTGCGAGCCATGCAGCAAGATGATGATGTAACAGGAGAGTGACACAAGGGAGAGCCAAGACGAGATGTGCCAAAAAACCAGGAACTAAGGTGGCGCAGGAGGTAGGAAGCCTCTTTCCCGCATCGGAGTTTCCGAATATTGAATCCCAGTGAAGACAGGAAGAGAAGGATGAGAAGAGAGGGCAGGAAACAGACACAGTCACCCAGCAAATGGACACAGAAACAGTAAAAAAAAGGGGGGGGGGCAGGGTATAAAAATGGATAAGAGTAAGTAAGTAAGTAAATAAATAAATCCTTAGAAAAATGTATAGGGGAGGAAGATACGGACTATAGGTGGTAGTAATACTTTGACGATGCTCTTCATGGTTTGTTAACAAATGTTTCACAAAAATGCAGGGTTTTTTTGGGGGGTTGATGTATGGGAGCCCTGTATGATGTTATGCACACGTTTGTTTTGTAAGTTCACAATGTTTACGGAACACTTATTGTCTATGTATGAATGATATACTTCAATAAATTGTTTTTTAAAAATAGACTACAGTATAGTGTAAATACAACTTTATATGCAGTGGGAAACCAAAAAATTCTTGTGACTCGCTCTATTGCCATATTCACTTTATTGCTTTGGTATGGAACTGAACCCACAGAATCTCTGAGGAATGCCTGCACACGAATGCTCTTTTTAAGGATATGTGGAACTTCAGGCACTGCAGAATTGGGTCAGAACTTGGAAACATAAATGAGAAAATCCATTGAACCCCTATCCTATAAATGCACTCCTGTGGCTCCACATATTCATGGGGCATCCACAACTCCAGGAGATCATGCAAATTTCAGGAGCTAATGATAGTAACAGGCGTGGCATCAACTAGCCAGTTTCTATACCTCCTTTAGTGCAAAGTAAAGTTGATAATAATAATTTAGAAATCATTCTTTCATTCTTTCCCCTTGAGGGTTTAATCATTAATCAAGAGGAATTTAGGTCAAATCAGTGCCACAAATGAATTAAAAAAAATTTTTTTTTAATATAAGACACTCTGGAATGTATTTACCTCCAGATGAACTTACCTCAAGTAAAACTCTTTGCTCTAAATTCTTGTACGATCTCTGTAATAACTCCTTGGTTCCAAGGACTCCATACCACATCAAGTTTTTAGTCCGGCTCCTGAAAACATTGTCAGGCAATTTCAGTAAATATTATTTATTTACTCTTTAAAGGCAGAGCAAGCAAAAATGATAAGATATGAAATTAAAGTAAAATTGCCTTCATGTACTAATACTACTACTAATGCCAAAATTACCTGTATTTTTCAGGGTGCTCTTCTCTCTTATTATTAAATTCTAATGAAATTTTTGCATCCAATCCAATCCCAAAGTAATTGTTCATGACACATTTTTCTGTATATACATCTCTATGATAATAAGGAAAAGCATTTAACAGTCAATTTCTGGTTCATAACAATTACAATTTGTACATACATCAGCACTAAAACCCATTTAAAATAAGCTTCCCTTTCTTATAAAATAGAGTAAAGCTCAGCAGGAATAGCTTGCAGTCCATATTCCATGTGCATGGCCCCAGTGCATGTGAGCAGTCCTGGTACATGTGCCATAAAGGGACAGCGGGGAAAGCAAAGTGGAGGTTTGCTTTTCTATTAATTGCACAAAAATCTTTGTCCTTCTATGTCCTGCATAAGCCCCTTACAACACAGACAAATGAGGAGGATTATGAGAGGGTCCAGCAGACAGGTATCAATACTGCTGTTTTTTCAATTATTAGAAAGGAACCCTCACATCTCTTCTTACCAGCAGACAAATATTTATTGAACAAAAATAACTCAATCCAATCCATTCTGCTAGGTTCTTTGGAAAGTGCAAAGAAGTTTACTTTAAATACATGGTCCTGTCCTTGATGAGTGTCATTAGAGAAATGAGACACAACCAATGCAAAATTAAAAACAGGGAAAGGAAGTATACATTGAAGTGCCAAAAATGGTTTTAGGAGTTCTGAGAAGAGAGAGGTCAATGTGGGCCAGAAGCTTCTGGAAATAAGTCAACCTAGAAGCTGGACTGGGAAAGATGGTCAGGTTGGCGAGTCTGAGAAGAAAGGAGGTAAAGAAAATAGCATCAATATTGGTGTGAAGGCAACACTGAGAAAAATATTCAGGGATACTGAGTAGCTGCACTTCATTTAACCATAGGGTTTCTATCAGAGATCCAGCTCAGGGACAGATCATAGAAGCCACTGAATTTCAGATGGGTCAGTGTGCTCATCATTATCAAAATTTGAAATTTTCTAATCATCCTTTTTGTATATGGAACCATATTTATTAAAACACATCTCCAAGAAAAAAAAAAGGAAAAAAAAAAAACATCCTTAAATGTTAAAATTAGTACAGAGCAGAGACAAGAAACACCAAAATAAAATACTTGCAAAAGAATTTTCTTACAATGAATCTGGATCTGGGTCAATAAATGGTGTTGCACCAAAAGTATCGATATTTGCTAGTAACATTTTGTTGATAATAGAACTTCCAGCAATTGAGGCAGCCAGTCCTGCTCTTAAACCTGCCCAGAAAAAAAAATACATACATACAAGATCACATGTTAAGAAAATACAGAGAAAGAAGCAGTCCGTTGATTTCAAGACTAATCTCAAACATCTTGCTCCTGAAGCATGGTTTTCAATGCCTACTCTTCTCATTAATCAAAACCAAAAACTACAACTTTAGTGAAGGCAAGTCTGTTGATGGTTCTAAGGATCTAAAAGTTGTCTTAGAAAATTAAACAGATGAGGACCTAAATAGGAGTCACTTTGTGACACTTTCTCATTCACTATTGCAATGACTTTATAACTTTAGTAAATACATATTACTGCTACTTTTGTTACAGCAAATAAGGTATAGGTCTTTAAGGAATTTACAGTTCATTCCACCTAGGAGTGGAATTGCTAGGTCATGTGGTAACTTTTTGAGGAACTACCAAACTGTTTTCCAAAGTGACTGCACCATTTTACATTCCTACAGGCAACATATGAAAGTTTACATTTCTCCACATCCTTGCCAATATCTATCATTATCTTTTCTGATCACAGCCATCCTATTGATATGAAGTGGTACCTCAAAGTGGTTTTGATTTGCATTTCCATGATGACTAATGATATTGAGTAACTTGTCATTTGCTCACTGGAACAGATAGATATATATGTATATCTTTTTTTTGAGAAATGTGTATTCATATTCTTTGTTCATCTTTTAAACGGATTGTCTTTTGATAGTTGAACTTTAAGAATTCTTCATATATTCTGGATATTAGTTCCTTATCAGATGTGTTATTTATAAATTGTTTTCTCCCATTCTGTACATTGTGTTTTCATTTTCTTGATGGTGTCCTTTGAAATACAAAAGTTTTTAATTTTGAGGAGGTCCACTTTACATGTATTTTCTTTTGTTGCTTGTGCTTTTGGTGTCATATCTAAGTAATCATTGCCTAATCCAAGGTCATGAAAATTTATGGCTATGCTTTTTCTAAGAGCTTTATAATCTTAGCTCTTATATTTACAGTTTTGATCCAAATGAGTTAATTTTTGTATATGTGTGAGGTAAGGGTCCAATTTTATCCTTTATTTACCTATGGATATCTAGTTGTCCCATCCACAAATGTTTAAAAGAATCTCTTTCACCCATTGAATTACTTAGGTACCCTTCTTGAAAAATCAGTTGACCATAAACTTTAAGAGTATATTGGTGGACTCTCAACTTTATCTCATTGATTTATATCTGTGTCCTTATGCCATCCCACACAGTCTTGATTTACCCAAACTTTGTAGTAAGCATTGAAATTGGGAAGTATGAGTTCTTCAACTTTATTATTCTTTTTCAAAATTGTTTTGGCTAATATGGGTTCCTTGTATTTTTGTTTGAATTTTAAGATCAGCTTGCCACTTTCTGCAGAAAAAGCTAGGGTTTTGTTAGGGATTGTGTTAAATCTGTGGATCAATTTGGGGAGTACTGCCATCTTAATATTAAATTATCCAATCCATGAACATGGGATGTCTTTTCATTTATTTAGGTCTTCTTAAATTTCTTTTAGCAATGTTTTGTAGATTTCAGTGTTCAAGTCTTGCACTTCTTTTGTCAAATTTATTCCTAAGCATTTTATTCTTATGCTATTATAAATGAAATTGTTTACTTATTTTCATTTTTGGATCATTCATTGCTAGTGTATATAAATACAATTGAATTTTATATGTTGATTTTGTATCCTGTATCCTTGCTGAACTCATTTATCAACTTGAATAGTTTCTGTGTGTGTGTGTATATGTATTTCTATGTACAAGATCATTCTCTGAAAAGAGATAGTTTTACTTCTTTGTTTCCAATCTGGATCCCTTTTTCCTTTTCCTTTTTTTTTTGGTTGCCTAATTGCTCTGGCTAGCCCCTCTAGTACAAGGGTGAAAAGAAATAGTGAGAACAGACATCTTTGTCTTATTCCTGTCTTAAGGGGAAAGCTTTCAGTCTCTGACCACTAAGTATGATGTTAGCTGTGGTTTTTTTAATTGGTGCCATTTACCAGTTCGAAGAAGTTCCTTTCTATTTCTACTTTGTTGAGTGTTTTTACCAAGAAAGAGTGTTAGATTTTGTCAAATGATTTTCTGTTCCTACTGAGTAGGTTTTGTTCTTTATTCTATTAATATAGTATATATTATTCATTTATTTTCATATGTTGAATCAACATTGCATTTTGGAAATAAATCCCACTTGGTTACAGTGAATAAAACTTTTTATATGAGTTTGCTAGTATTTTGTTGAGGATTTTTGCATCTATATTCATTAAGGATATTGGTCTATAGTTTTTTTTTATTATTGTTATGTCTTTGGTTTTGGTTTCAGAGTAATACTGGCCTCGTAGAATGAATTGGGAAGTATTTTCTCCTCATCAAGCTTTTGGAGGGGTTTGTGACGTACTGGTGTTAATTCTTTAAACATTTGGTATAATTCACCATTGAAGCCTTCAGGCCTGGACTTTTCTTTGTGGTGTTTTTTAAAAATTATTACTAATTCAATCTTTTTACTTGTTATACGTCTATTCACATTTTCTATTTCTTCTTTAATCAGTTTTGATAGTGTGTGTTTTTCTAGGAATTTGTCCATTTCATCTAGGCTACTGAAATTGTTAGCATACAAGTTTTCATAGTATATCCTGATAATGTTTTTATGTTTTTTTCTATTTCTTTAAGGTCCATAGTGATGCACCCTCTTTCATTTTTTATTTTAGTAATTTGAGATCTCTCCTTTTTTATTTTTTTATTTTTTGTCAGTCTAGCTAAATGTTTGTCAATTTTGTTGAACTTTTAAAGGAACTAACTTTTGGTTTTGTTGATTTTCTGTATTTTTTTTTCTATTCTCTAATTCATTTTTTCTATTCTAATCTTTATTATTTCCTTCTGCTTGTTTTGGGTTAAGTTTGTTCTTCTTTTTCCAGTTTCTGTAGAGTGAAGAGTTGGGTTATTAATTTGAGATCTTCTTTTTAGGTTATAAATTTCCCCCTAAGTACTGCTTTAGCTGCATTAAATACATTACATATATTGTTTTCTTGTTTTTAATCATCTCAAAATAATTTCTAAATTCTTTTGTGATTTCTTCTTTGACCTACTAGCTATTTAGGAGTGTATTATTTAATTTCCACATATTTGTGATTTTATTAATTTCCCTGCATTATTCATTTCTAATTTCATTCCATAATCGTTGGAGAACATACTTTGTATGATTTCAATCCTTATAAATTTATTGTATCTTAACATATAGTCTATCCTGGAAAATGTTCCACATACACTTGAGGGAAATATGCATTCTGTTGTTAGGGGAAGTGTTCTGTAGACAAAGTCTAGGTCTGGTTGGTTTATGTGTTCTTCAAGTCTTCTATTTCCTTGTTGATCTCCTGTCTAGCTGTTCTATTCATTATTAAAAACATGGTATTGCAGTATCCAAATATTATTACAGAATTGTGATTCATCTTTCAAAAGGACTTGTAGGGGGAACTTATTTTCAGGGTCTTACTTGAGTTCCAATCTACTCTGAAGTAAATCCACTATTACTAAGGTATTTATTCACTAAGTCAAACAACTGGTACTTAAGGAACCCTCTGAAACATCTATATTTTCCTCCATCCCCTGCCCCTTTACAAGCCCTTGGGTTCCCACCCCTACTAGCCTAATCACAAGGTAAATTCATTTTATCAAGGCTAGAAACAGATGTCTCATATTCCAAAATGAAGCAATATTACTAGGCCAAAAATTACTACAGAGAAACCCGTGGCTTAAAACTAAAAAGATAGCAGTGGAAATACTTAAGAGGTAGTAGAATGGAGGATAAGATTTACTTTGGCTAAATGCATTTTCCTGGGCTCTATTCCAGAATGACTGAATTAAAATTTCTCAGGGTAGGGCCCAGAAACATGTATTTTAATACTTCCCAGTCAATTCTCAGGCACGCAAAAGTCTAAGGACCTGGATTCTGACTAAGCCCACAAAGAACCTTCTTCTAAAGGAATATTTATCTTTAAGAACACATTTCTACAGTACATGGAAATAAGTACTTATGGATTTTTGCCTAATTACTTAAAAATATACCATCTTTCAGGATCTGTACTACCTGGACAGATTATTCTAGTATTGAGCACTGGGAGGTTTTCTCTGTTGGCTGTCACAGCTGGGCTAGAGCAGGAATCAGGCTGGGTATAGCCACGACTTGTCTGGCCATCTGGAGATGGAGATACAGTTTTAACTGTTGGCGAGAGCCCAGATAAAAAAAGAGGCAATGATATAGTCATAAAAATAAACAAGCTTCTGTAAACTCAAGGCATAAAATAATGTAATACAGTTTAAATCAAGCAGTGGAATGGAAAATATTACATTGTGTATACCTAATCTTTCACCATTTTAATTTCATTTTCTTGAGATTTACTATATGTACAGAACCTGACATAGGTAGATGTCTTGATTCTCAGCTCAAATACATGCAGATTGGTCAAAAATAGGTATATCATAATTAAAGTCAGTATTACTTGTAATTGGAATGTGTCGATCCACACTTTAAGGTAAATAGAAAATTTTAAGCCTAATGATATTTGAAAATGGAACACTATGTGTTTTAATGTATACTACCAACACAGTATTCATCTCTTAAGTGCTGGGTGAATAAAATTTAATTAATGTAATTCCCAGAGCTAACATGTGAAACATGAGTTGACTTTTTCTTCTATAAATGGAAAGAACAAAATTATTTGTTTTAAAATAAAACTAATATACAATTCTTGTACTTACCAATTAATTATTCAAACCAATGATTAACCCTAAATTGTTCTATCATATTTCTTATAAAAGATGAATATATTTTGAAAATTATTCCAAAACACAATTACTTTCAAAGTAAACAAAAAAAGAAAAATTTAATTCTACCTAAACTGGGGCAATTTAATGGAGAGGAAATAGTACCTTTAACTAATTTAGGAGCTATGGGCAGGTGATTGAAAAACAGTAAACCTCAAACTCAATTTAAAAATGTTTTAAAACTTAATTATCTTTACTCTTAATTAAGACTAATTACAAACTAACTATATTAATCTTATACTCTTTCTGTTCAGAAACAGTCCAGTTGCCCTAAAGAAAAGCAGCAGAACAGCCGGTCTTTTCTTTGACAGATGGGACTCCTGGAACTAATTTTTAATAAAAACAACCTTTTGATGTTCATCTCTGATTAAAAGCAGACATTGTCCTAATGACTAAGATTGATGGTTCACTCTAAGTAACTAAATTAATGTTTCATGGTTCTTCTTAGACAAAACATATCATTGACTATAAATATACTGTATTTCACACATCTCAGACATAGGAATTATTACATAAGTTAGCAATGGTACAATGAGTTTCCTTCAAAAATATAATGATTATTTTATAAAGAAACACTTCTGTTATTGCTCTTGATTTCTACTAAATTGGATTATTAACCAAAAAAATAAGATCAGATACTACAAAAAGATTTTCTCAATCTGTGTCTATTTCAATATCAGTATCTGTATATCTATATTTTTATATTTTTAGTGTCCTTTGCAGACTACAAAGTATAAGTATGGAAAGGTAGCTGGTAGCTAGTTGTAAAACCATTAGCAATGAGTACTGAGAAACCAATCCTCCAAAGACAGCCATTATCTTAGGAGGAATTAGCAAGCAGAAAACTATCAGGACCCCATTATCAGCCCTACTTTAGTCAACATTTATTTCAATGGATGAAGATATAAAAGACTATGAAATTCACAGATGATGTAAATTTGAGATGACAGAATCAAGCTTCAAAAAGATTTTTGATGGAATGAATGACAGATCCAGATAAAAAAAATAAAAGTTCATAGGGATAAAGTGTAAACTATTATATTTAGGTTTTAAGAAAATCATTTGCACAAAAACAGGAAGAAACCAGGTTAATAGTACTTCAAGTCAAAAAAAAAGAAAAAAAAAAAAGAAGTCTTATGTAGTCTTTATAACATCAACAAAGTCCAGAATGAGTAAATGAGTAGTGTGTGGGACTCAAAAAAATATACGGAGAATTCTGCCCAAGATGGGGCACCACATTTTAAGATAAATTTTGACCGAAGGGGTGCAACCAGAAAAACAGAAATGTTTGAAATCATCAAGTTGAAGACTGGTAGAGGATCATTGGACAGATACCCTGGAGAAAGAAGATAAGAGGTATGGGAAGAAGATGTGATATCATGAAAGCTGACTTCAGCATCATTTAAGGGCTGCCACATGGAAGAAGAGTAAGACATAGCTCTTCAAGAGTGAAATAAGGTGTGTAAAGCTGCCTTTAAATTAACCATAAATTACAACACAAGTGCCAGTAGTTGTTAATGTTACATTATGATATATAAAACTTTATTAACAATAATATTAAAAATATAATAATAATAATATATAAACTCAAAATAACTTTCTAATGATTAGAGCCGACCAGAGTGCACTGTATTGAATGTGAGTGGTCCAAAGGTTCAATAAGTAATAATGATGATGATGATAATGATAATGACAGTAAACATTCTTATATGGCACTATGTACCACATGCTGTTCTAGGCATTGCAGCTCTAAGAAGTAGGTATAATATTATCCCCATTTTACAGATGAAATAACCACAGAGAGGTGAAGTGATCTGCCCAAATTTATATGTAAAGAAAGCAAAAGCAAAATCTAATGATTGTAAACAGTTCTGATATATGTTGACTTTTTGTTGGTACTATATACTTATTATCTTATTATTTTCTCTTCTTCATTAATATTTTAATTTCTGCTTTGTTTTATTCCAGGATCCTAATAATTTTTCTCTTATACAATGTAAAATATTAAAAGTATAAATTTAGCTTCAATCAAAACAGTGAAGAACAGTTGATATTCTTTAAGCAATTACATATCAATTTCTTGGCAAAAATAGTTTCAGTAGACAAAAGATTGTAACTCGGTGTCCTGTAACTTTAAGGTTTAATTTAGCAATAAAGATTATCAACCTAGAATGTTGATAAATGGAATTCAAGGGACTGCTGGATCAGTTAAATTATACACCAGATTTTATAGGTGTGGGGGCCTGTAGCTTTCATATAATCCTCAAAAGAATCTGTGGGTTAAAATCCATTGTTTTGGGTGTTTCTTCCTTCTTTCCTCAGAAAAATAAAGATATTTAGCCATGTTTGTTCCTTAATCCTTAGTTTACTATGATCTCTAAATTAATTCTAAAAGAGGGATGGAAAGATAACTTGACAATGGTCAATCTGTTACCTTTATTATTTTAGTATCCATGAATATCTGAGATTTAACTCCTAAAAAGCTTTGTCAAAAATAAATAATTGAAAAGTTTATTTCAAACTGAGTTATTTGAAAACTAAAAGCAAAATTACATTTTATTTAATGTCCAAATAATTTTATCTTAGTTTTCTTACCAGTTAATGAGTCTTTTACATCATCATCTTTAGATTCTTCTCTACATTCATTTGTTTCTGAATGATCATATTCTGATGATTGATTATCTGCTTCACAGGGGTGAACTGATTGTTCATCCATAACTTTAAGTAGTAAGAAGATAAATACGTGTGGACAAGTAAAAATAAAATCCATAAATATTAAGATATGCTTAGGAAAGAAAAATTGAAACATAACACCAAAAGAAATTTCATAGTCATCATATATTATTTAGCAATAAACTGGGGTGATGCCTGTAAGTACTAGAGATTATATAACTAAATAGAATTTCAAAATTGGATTTTTACAAGAATGGAAAACAGGTAAAATATAAGAATTTTAGAGAATGAAATAATAAATGCAATTTTTAGAGTAAAATTAATTTTATTGTTTTTCTTATAAGTACATTTTAAGGCCTATATTCAGTAAGCCACAATCTGAAAAGATTTTTTTGAATATTAATTATTTATATTCAAGTTAAGTTTTTGTCTGCTACTAAAATTCTAAAAGAAATGTAAATATTATATTAATACAAAAAACTAAAATACAGTTTTTATAAGTTCTTAAAAAGTAACATACATAAACTTGTAGGAAATAGATGTTAAAATATTTTCTGTTTTCAGAGTAGCTTATAGGTTTGATTTTCTTTAAACTAAGAATGCAAAAGAGTCCAATTGAATGAAAAATATTAAAAACATAGGTATACCATTTAAATTTTCAAAATTAGTTCAACATTTGCAATGTACTGTAAGTATTCCCGAGTTTTTATTTTATACCTCTACTAGTAAGTCAAGAAATAAGGCTAGGTACAAATTTCATTTTCATGGCTTTATCTTCTTTTATCTTTGTTTGCAACACCGATGCTGCTACATTCTTCCAAAGCTAATTTATTAATGTGTACCTTTTTCGGCTTGTTCAATGACTTGCCTCACTGCTTTCTTTAAACTGTCTGCCCGCAACAATATTTCCCTTGATTTGTAGGCTTTCTGTGAGGGAGGCCTGCTGAGGTCATCCATGGGTTGTCCCTTGCTTTCACACAAGGATTCCTCACTGGAAGATTCCACGGGGTCTACTTCTACAATGACAGGGCAGACGCCAGGGAGTACCGAAGCATCCTTGACCTCTGAGTGCACAGCCTGGAGGAGCTGTTCAAGCTTCTCGTTTAGGACCAAACACTAAGAAAACAAAAACACAGTAATGAGAAAAGTCAGTAAAAAGCAGTCAGATCATCAGGAAAAAAATAAAAAATAAAAAAATAGGAATCTTTAAGTAAGATGCTTTGAAAGTTGAATCCCTATAGAGAAACACTAAAATTCAAATGTCTACCACATTTAATTTTATCGATGTTTTGGTCCAGGAATTTTAAAAAATTTCTAGTAGGGATGGAAAAATGATATTTTTAACCTAATGGTTTCTGATATATAGGGAAGCTACTGTAATTACACATTAGACAGTTTATGGACTAAATTTATAATTTAAAAAACATTTAACACAATTCTTATATAGGTTTCATTGATTTTCGTCTCAGATTCCATTTCTTGGGTACATACATTTTTCAGTCTTTGTACATACATTTTTCCTTAAAAGAAAATAACAGACATTTTATACGTAATAAGTGACATTACACAAAAAATTATACATTACACAAAATTTGCTATCTATTACATATGCTTTTATTTTTTAAAGTAATCAGCGTGTGGCACCATTTTGAGCATCATAAATCCCCTAAGGGATTACTGGCTCAAAGAAAGAATTAAAAAGAATATGCACAAGGATAAAGGGGTAACTGAAGAGAGATACAGAAAGATAAACAAGCATTATGCCCTGTTTTTTTTCTGCTTTTCTCAAATTATCCGGGTTGAAGAAACTTTGCATGTGTTGATGCTACCCCATAATATACCTTTCATCTCCACAGCTTCCAGTCCTTCCTTCCTCCATTTAGTTGTCTTTGATGACATGCCAAGACAATTACAGCAGAAATAGTTTAGAGGAAAAAAAGTATGGCTAGAGAGGATTTCTGTTTTCTGGAACTCTCCATAGGGCAGAAAAACAAGAGAAAAGAGACTGAAAGCTTCAAAACTATGTTTATTTCTATGTTCTTTTCCTTCCATGCAATGAACCCACCAGCAATAGCATGAATCTGGGGGAGCTAATTCCTTTGCAAGCCAAACCTACCCCAGCCTTTCATAAGAAAGTCAGGTCGTGAGCAAACAGAGCAGGTTTTGAGGTTCAGTGAACTGTTATTTTAGCCACAGAAAGCTGATGAGGTGGAAAAATCCATACGGAAAAAGGCAGTGCAAGAAAAAGGACTCTGTAAGGCGCCCAGTGTTGGAGCACCTGGGACATCCAAGGAGCCTGCTGGGAGGGAGTTGGACTGGCCTGGAAGTGGGAGGGCCTCCTCTCCCCATGGGAACCCTGCACTGTGTTATTCTCTGTGACCTGACTACTGTGCATCTCCCCTGCGAGGCGCCTATAGGTGGGAAAGGGATTTGAGTTACAAAATCAGCTTGTCGGATAGTTTTCAGCAATGTTGTTGTCCCACATATTAAAGGGCAACCATAAAATAGAATATATATATATATTTATTTAAAAACCCTCATATCTGATTTGAAAGTAATTGTTCTCTTGATTTCAGATGTTTTGGCATAAAAACCACTTATAAGATCAGTTCAGCTTTCAAACACAGTTTGCTTTTTAACCCTGTTAGAAAACCACACGCACGCCCTGAGCATGTTCCTCTTACTTTACTGGCCACGGCATCTGCTACAACGGCATTTTCCAACGTTTTTTCATATGCCTTCTCTACTTTGGCAACGAAGTCCTTGACAGTTTCACATAATATCCTTTGAGGAAAATAAATTGCACAATTCAGTAAACTTCATAGGTTGATTTCCTCTGATTTATAGACATATTGAAAAATAAGCACAATTGGGCAAACAGTCAAAAAATCTGGATCATTTGTACATAAATCCACACTTCTACCTGCTGTGTAACAGGTCCCAGGTAAGTTCAAGGTGTTCTAGATCCTAAATGGATACAAGAAGAAACCTTGCTCTATGTAAAGTAAATAAAAGGAATTTTAAGGTTATAACAAGACTTTCTCAATTATTTAAATGAAATTCTTAAGAAGAGTATTTTTAGGTTCCATTAAAAATGAAAACATTTCCTTCCGCAGCTTATATATTTTCATGATGACAGAACCTGCAGTGTTGGAAAAACAAGGATAAGCATGTTGTCACTGATGCTCTACTATTTGTCACACGGATACCTTGACAATATATTGCTCCTGAAGAGGTTATGTGTCGTGCTGGAAACCAACCTGCCACTTGAGTTGAGTTATAGCCTCTGTAAAGCCACTCATTTTTTCCTTAAGATAACCAATGCAATAACATGCAAGATTAATTTAAGTCTGGTTATTGTCATCAATATATAGTTTACTTGTTTTTTTTTTTTTTTAACTATGTTTGGTTTCTTTGTGATAGAAACAGACTAAAAAATAATCTGAGACACTAATAAAATGTATCTTTCAAAAGTCTGTGGAGCTGCTATTGGATTAAAAACTACAACCAATATAATGGTGTATGCTCTTGCTAAAAAAAGCTGAAGGCCTATTCAGTACATATTTGAAAGGAGTATCGGAATATTTCAAAATTATTGTACATCTCTCTGTCATTGATACAGCCTGAAATTTGAGGGGAAAAAAAAAACAACAGATTCCAGCAGTTATTTTTTCTATTCTTCTCAACAATTTTTGCTGGCACGTAAGTGACATAATAAGTTTCTAGATACTTAAATAGTTTGAACTTGAAACATTCAATAGATATAGGACTGTTGCACACACACACACACACACACACACACACACACCCCAAGGAAATAAATGCATTTATCATCAAGTAAATAAATGAATTACTCCTAGCAATTTTTGTTTTGTTTGCTGTTTTTGGCAGCCATTTCTTTTATTTATTTATTTATTTATTTTTTAAAAAGATTTATTTATTTATTTATTTATCCCCCGCTTGCTGCTTGTGCTTGCTGTGTCCATTTGCTGTGTGTTTTTTCTGTGTCTGCTTATCTCCCCCTTGCTGTGAGGTCCTGCTGCATCAGCCCATCACGCCACACGGGCCGACCTGCCCTCACAAGGAGGCCCCGGGAAGGGAACCTGGGGCCTCCCACATGGTAAACGGGGGCTCTATCGATTGAGCCACCCCCACTTCCTGCTGTGAGGTCTTGCTGCATCAGCCCACTGTGCCGCGCGGGCCGGCCTGCCCTCACAAGGAGGCCCCAGGAAGCGAACCCGGGGCCTCCCATATGGTAAACGGGAGCTCTATCGACTGAGCCACACCCGCTTCCCAGCCATTTCTTTTAGATCTGTGAAATTGCATATGCTGGAGCATTTTCATGGACTCCTTTGTTGGCATTTTACAAACTCTCGGGGACAGAGTCTTTGGTCCATCATCTAGGAGTGAAAGTGGCAGCAGAGGTACCCTTCCTAAGTTGTGCCCCTTGGCTAAGCCAGTCAGAGGCTGGAGGAGAGCGTAGGAGCCTGTGAAATCTGTGGCCAAGAGAGCTGATGAATGGGAATGCAGAGGTATAGAGACTGCTTGTCACCTAAATGAATGGGAATGCAGAGGTATAGAGACTGCTTGTCACCTAAGTTGTATGAAAAATCAGAAGAAATGGCTTATCTTATGGTCCATTAAGTTCCAAATTCCAGAAAATATAGGAGATTTATGTTTTGAAGGAATGAATCAACCCATATTTTACCCAAATACTGAATATAGAATTTTAAAAAGAGAAATAAAATATATACTTAAAAAAAATATGATTTCAAAGTCATATCAACTGGGAACTTGCAAATGGAAAAAAAAAATTTTAAGTTATGTTTACTATAGTAACATGAAAGGCATTTTCTGACTGATACTTTTATACATAAAGATTTGCAGAAAACATGCTCAAAATGAAATAAATGAATAATGGAACATGGACTTTCCCTACAAAGCTAAGTAAAAAAAAGTTTTAAATCCCTAATTATATTTTTAATTAATGTCAGACATAATTTTTGATGAGATATTTCCAACATTTTATTTCTTTCATTTTGTTTTTTTCCTTCGAAGTTGAACATGGTCATCTGGTTAAGTCCACCAAATATTCAGTTGAGGCTAACAGAGGTCCACATTTAGCATGCTTGATGAGTTCTACCATCATCTCAATTATATCACATTTAAGAGATCTATACTTCTTATCATTAGTATCAGCACCTTCTTTTATCAGTTTTCCACTTTTTTTGTAAGAGGGACAAATGACAATAAACTATAGAAACACTGCACTAAGATAAATATGGCTATGATTACCAAATACAATCACAGATTGGCGGGCAGTGTCATCATATAGAACCTGAAAAACTACTTTTCATCTGATATAAAAAGAGTTCCACAAATACTTGGCTCGAATTCACTTAAAAATATGGTGCATAATTTTTAAGATGCTCAAATGACTATTAGAGTCATTAGAGACGAATAATATCTTAGCTAGTACTTTAGAATTTAACAGTTTTTGTGTGTCTTGGACTAAAGTATCTGCTGCCATTTTTATTTAATTGAAGACAATTTCCTTACAATCATGTTCACCAAATATAACACAGAAATAACTAGAAACTACACCAAATAGTAAACTGTAACTGTCATCTATAACCTGATAGCTTATTCTCATAAATGACTTTAATAATTTAATTCTATATGATTAATGACAACAAAATGAAATTTTTATTTATTTTTTAATATTGCGATTTTGTGTAAGATTTTATTTGAAAAAAGGTTCTCAATGATAAAAAATATTAAGCCATACAGGTATTGCGGTTAAGAAAGTTAGGGAGAGAAATGGGTGGCTATCATGATGAACTACAGATATGGCTACATATCTGGCTACAGATATGTTTATATCTGTTCAAATTTCATATCATTTATTTCATTTAATAAAAAAAATAATGCATAGCAGGCAGTGATCAAACACATTAAAGTCAATATAAGACTTTGCTAACATCCAAACTAGAAAAGGTGGGCAGATAAAAGATTTACTCAACTATTGTAAAGAAAGAATAATTAATTTTTACTATTTATTATTATTCCATTTCAACTTTCCATCTTTTCTAGCAATGTCCTCTAAAATGATTATAAGATGTATATTTGATTCATGGAGTAAGGGTGGCAAACTCAAAGCTCCACAGGTCCCAGGCAAGTAACTTAAGTATAAGAATTGCACTTGGGATGAGAAAGCCAATAGGGAGTGCTGGAGCCTGGGACAAGCTGGAGATTTGTACACTTTACCATAAAGCAATACAAATCATTTGAAAAGGAAAAAAAGGCACTTGTACCACTGTCTGTCAAACAAGGCCATCTGTAGGCTACCTCTACATGGGCCAACCAGTGAGCTCCCTCTGTCTTCAGCTGTTCAACTCTCTTCTTTTTGCTTCATCCTGTTTCCTATTCCTGGAGGTTTATTTCATCAATTATTACTACATTTGTACTTTTGTCACTAGCAAGTTTGTTTATAATGACTTCTCTTGACTCTCCTTCATTTCTTTGTAAATTAAGTGTGTAATATGTTAAAATTTGTCTATTTTTTCCTTCACCACTTCCCTACCCCATTTCTTTTCTCCTTCCCCTTCTTAGTTCACTAAGCCAGAATTCTAAACAATTCTTCTATATTTGCTTATCAGATAGTTAAAAAATTCAAGTTGGTTCCACCAAACTTCTAGTTGATTTTCTGATTCTTATGACATCAGTATAGGATGCTTCAAATGAAATTCTAACTTACACCCAGGCACTATTTGAGATAATAAAATCAAGTTGCTTTGTCTCCATTTACCAAATCAGCTTGACTAAAATCTTGGAATTAAATAAAGTTTAATTATGACATTTAAACATGCTGAGAAATGCCATTATTTTTCCCTTTTACTGATATAAGCAGTTTTTATGTAAGAGTGTGTAAGGAAATAATGCATTATAATGAAATGCATTTTCCATATTATAATTAATCATAAATATTTCTTTAAATAGAAACTTTGATTAAACTCGAATCCCTTACTGCATCTTTTTGATAAAAATGTTTCAAGTTAAGCATCAAAAAATATACCTTCTAAATTTACACTGCAAAATAAGATATTGAAATGAGTTTTAAAAAAACTCAAATTTAATATATCTAACCCTACAAGCTACTTAAAAGATAGTTTTTGAAAAGAAAAATCGTAAAGATATGGAAGAATAGAGTGGAGACCAGCTTTCCTTTCATTTTCTCCATTTAACTATTTCATGACTTAAACTCCGCAACTCACTTGGCAGATGATCTGACCACTGCATATTCATCAGAATTGAGGATTGTTGAAAGATGAGTTGCAACTGAGTCTTCATAAATTGTCATCTAAAAAAAAAAAAACATACACTGTATTAATATTACTATTATACAACTCATTTTACTGTTTCAAACTTGGAACAATTCATGACACACGAGAGACAGGGCAATGGTTATAATTATATATATTACACAACATAGATAAATATTTTCTTCCTATGAGAGATTTTCAGTTTCTGGAATTCTTGAATTCATATTCTTAGGAAAATCCATAAAAATCCCCTGTGAAAATTTTTGCAAAAATACTAAATAGCTGAATATATAAAGAACTCTTACAAATCAGTACAAAGAAGCCAAACAACTTAAAAAAAAATGGGCAAGAGACTAGAAATTTACGTAGGAGGATATCCAAATGGCCCTAAACAGATGAAAAGGTGTTCACCCTCCTCACCATCAAGCAAATGCAAAGTAAAACCACAATGTGTTACCACTATATACCCACCAGACTGGCCGAAGTGAAAACAACAGTGACAGTAACAACAACAGATGGAAAATGCCCAGTAGTGGCAAGGTTGAAAAGCAACAGAGCTCTCATACACTGTTGGTGGGACTGCAAATGGATACATTCTAGAAAACTGGTGGTATCTGTTAAAGCTGGACATATTCAGACATTCTGTAGCAGCCAACAATTCAACTTTTGCATGCATATGCAAAAGAAACGCAGACGTGTGCCCACTAAAAGGCATGCATGAGAATGTCTATAGCAGCGTTCATTCAAAATCAGAATGGATAGCAAATTGTAGTATATTCATGCAAATGGAATACTAGAGGGCTAGAGGAATGAATGATATACAGCTATGCCACAATATAGACAAAGCTCACAAATATAACGCTGAATAAAAGAACCCAGAAATAAAAGAGTGCATGCAGAAGGATTGTACTTTATGAAGTACAACAACAGGCAAAACTGATCTATGCTGTTTGAAGTCAGAATAGGGGTTACGGGGGTGGTGGTGAAAGGGTGTACGGGGGGGAGGGTCCTGGTGTTGCTGTCTCGTGATTTGGGTGCCAACTGCACGGATTTGTTGAGTTTGTGAAAACTTGTCGAGCTGTACATTATTTCTGTATGGATATTATACTTCAGTAAAAAAACTTTTAAAATGTTGGCTGCACTGTGATACTATCACATAAATAAATATTTCTCTCAAATAATGAAATGATCAAAATAGCAAGAGAGCCCTATGTCCTCTTTCTATGGCACTTCAACTTAAACATCCTTTGGAAAGAACAGATATTCCTAATATATATATAAACATATGTGCAATATATAAACAGCCTCATATTCAGAGCCTCCCATCAAATGTTTGCCTTAAATATATTCCACGTCACAAAAAATTTCCAATATCTGCTCTCTCTAAGCTGGCCTCCTGTGCTCTTCTGCTTGACTCAGATACTCCTCCATTGCTTTTCTCCCATGAGTGGCAGGTTACTCAGACAATCAGAGTTTCAATTAAACCTCAATAGAGCTTTGTTGACTAGCCTCCTCCCAGAGGAATCTCATTCCTGATTTACAATTCAATTCCATCAGTGGCTAGTCAGAAAAGATAAATTTCTATCTAATCTCCTTCAAAGGCGAGGAAAAGGAAATTTACATGAAAGTAAGTAAGGTGGGGAGGGCAGGATCCCCAAAGTTTCATACAAAATTTTTGGGAGCGGATGTAGCTCAAGTGGTTGAGCACCTGACTCCCACAGAAAAGGTCCCAGGTTTGATCCCCAGAACCTTCTAAAAACAAACAAATGGAAAAAAACCAACTCTCATTGGGGAGACAATGTAGCTCAGTGGTTGAGCACCTACTTCCCATATATGAGGTCATATGTTTGATCCCCAGTACCTCCTAAAAACAAACAAATGAAAAAATACAACTCTCATTAGGGAGCAGATGTAGCTCGGTAGCTGAGTACCTGCCTCCCATAGACAAAGTCCCAGGTTTGATCCCCAGTACCTCCTGAAAACAAACAAACAAATGAAAAAAACAACTCTCATTAGGGAGCAGATGTAGCTCAGTGGTTGAGTGCCTGCTTCCCATGTACACAAGGCCCTGGGTTCAATCCCCGGTACCTCCAAAAAAAGAAAACAACAATTATATTGACTCATAAGTCCACTTCATTGATCTCCTGGTCTAACCACTAAAAACTGAACACTTACAGTTAAGACCAGAAAAAAATATACCTTCTTTCAAAAAAAAATCCAAGAAAGGAAATACTCTTCAAAAAGATTAGTTTTATTTCTCTTCCTTATGGGGTAGATTGCAATAAAGTCTAAGCAGGTAGGGGAAATATTTTAAACCATTGTTAATGCCATTTGAATTTATATTTAAAAATCCAAGTTTTTGTCCATTAAAAATATTCAAAGACAAAGAACACGATTTCTTTCAGAGGAAAATAAAATAGCCCCTATGCCCAAGGATAGAAGTGTAGGTGTCACTTAGCAATCTATTACGTAGTCACTTAGGGTCTGGAAAATAGGTAATGATAGTTAACATTTTTATTGTGTCCCAGGCAGTGTGATTAAGCACTTCGTATTTACCCCACTAATTCTCCTGTTTTACAGCCAAGGAACCTGAGGTTAAGGGGAGTTAACGGATGTACCTGTGACCCACAGCCAATCAACTGCAGACCAGCTAGCAGAACCAGGTCTGAGGACTCCAGGCTTTTCCCCACCACACTGCCCTGAAGTGAGTCTTTGTCTTTGTTTCACCATTTGTGTCAAATATAAATCTCATCATTTCTCAATTGTATCATCATAACACCTCCTAGTTAAGAGGCTTCCTGCGTCTCTCTTGCCCCTTCCCAATCCACTGTCCACTCTACAACGCAGTGGCTTTTTCCCACAACGCAGATCTGATCACTGTCACATGCCTGCTTAACATCTGAGTGGATCCCTCCTACCTTCCAGATAAAGTCAAAACTCTTCAGCTAATACCTGAGACCTTCCTTCCATGATTCCCCAGGACCCTCCGCCATCCAAACCCTCATCTGTCGTACCTTTTTAAACTCTTCCTCGCACCACATGCTCGAACTATATAGAATTCCTTGCACACTGAGTGCCTCAGCTGTGCCGTGGGATCTCAGACATGCTTCCTCATGGAAGGCCCTTTTCCAGCTGGCTAATTTCTACTTCTCTATTTTTTGTGTTGAAAACCCAGTTGATGGACAACCTTCTGTAGAAATATCCCACTGAACTTGCCAGGCTGAGACCCCTCCCTTATGTGTTCCCATCACAACCCATAGATCCCCTTCCCATTGCTGATCATTTCTTTGCCTGTCCCCTCCCACTAGACCAGAAATTCCCATATTTTCCATGTTCACGGCAGCCTTCATGTCTTAGTAGTCTTTTCTCAGTATCCCTAGGCCAGTAGATAGGTCCAAACAACTTAATAAGCAGCTAAATGTCCTAGTGACTTAGTAGGCATTTGAGAAAAATAATACATATAAACTAAAAGAAAAAATAATATTTTATTTCATACAGAAATAACTGGTGTGACTGTGGGCACTGCGTAACTTCTCAAACCTTGGAATCAGAGGGCAATGACATTTCTGCTTTCTGTTCCACACTAATTTTTCTGTGGTTTTTGCTCTTTATCACAGAAACTGCTGAAAACCCAGCTTCAAGAAGACAGGCTATCACTGAAAGGAATGCAGTGCCACCTAAAGAGTGAACTACCTCGAGTGTGCAGTCTCTGTGGTGTCCAACAGGTATTGACTACTACCATGCTTAACAATGAAATTTAAAAAATATCTTCGGGCATGCCTATGAGTTCATCGTGGTGCCCTGGCATGCCTTGGCAAGCAATGTGGGAACCATTCCTGTAAGCTACATGAAGCTCTAGGGTGAGACTTCTAGTTCTACTCTCAGGCACCAGCAGGCATTTACTATTTGTTAAATGAATGAAAGAAGCAATTAAGTTAACACCTATTAGCATGGTATTACTAAGCAGGTAAAAAAAAAGAATTAAGGGGAGAGCAGTTTTATTATGTTTTTAACAGTAAATTTAAAAATAAACTAGTTTGGAAGAATTTCGTTTTTGGAGATTTGAGGCCATTCTTTTCTGTGTTTTCAGGGGGCTGGCTGATCATGCTTTCTCTTTGATTTTCTTAATAACAAGCTTCTGATGACTTACTAAACTTGTGTGGTTGGGACCTGCTACAGAAGAAACTAAATATATGACCCCTGGACAACAGGAGCTTATAATCTATTTGGAAAGCAGTAGGAATCTGGCTTTCAAGAAACAAACAAGACCAGAGGGCTTTGAGGCCGAGATGCCTGTTCTTCCAAAAAGGCTTTGGTATTTAGATGAAAAATTCACAAGGATTTTTTATTCACAGCCTACTTTGCGCCAGGCACTGCATCAGGTTGCAATCCCATGGTGAGTGAATAACAGCATCCACGGTATGATAGTGCCAAGATAAGGGCATTGAAGGTAGCTATGGAAGTACTGAGGAGGGGCACAATCCTAGGATTTGGGAGTTGAGGGAAAGTGTCTGGTGTGATACGTAAGCTCAGATCTGAGGGTGGAACAGGAGTGAGGTAAGTAGGGATGCCACTGGAGGGAGACAGTATTCATTCACAAAGGGTTGGAAGAGAGAAAGAGCATGGTGGCATAGGGATTTTACATTAAATGTAAACAACACATTTTTTTTTTTAATATATTGAGGATTGTGAAACAATGGAATCATTGTTACTGAAGGGAACTACAGCATTGCTATTTTTACAGTGTTTAAAAAGTACAACAGCAAACACAATGGCTTAATTACTGCTACAGGGAATTAATCAATGAAACGGTCACAATTGCTTAAGCTCCCTGATTCGATACTAGCAGAATGCAAATCATTAAAAAGATAGTTAGGAAGATCCACCACATTTTGTGTCTTTTAAGGAAAATGAACAAAGCAATATTCATTTCATAATTATGTACAAGAGAATTCAAATGAATACTGTATTAAATAAATAAATAAAAATATGAAAATTAGGTTAAGCCTAAGAAGGAAGGTTTAAGCTTCTTTTTATTGCAATTTCAAGACAAAAATGTCACCCAGAGTAAAGTGCATTCCTGGTATCAGTCAGAAGGTTGCTCGGGCCACAGCCAGGCTGCAGAGCACTCATTTAACCTGTAATCTTAAGGTATGCTGTTCCTTTGCTACGAATATAAGTTTTAATAAGAAACCAAAATTAGCCTAAATGAGGGTTCTTTCATTTAGTTATAATTGTACCTTTTATTTAGTGGTTATATATAAGTGATAAAAATAAGTTATCCTATCTTTTTTAAAGTATATGTTAGGAAATAGATGTCTCTGAAATAACTAGAACCAAAGAATTCCCCCTTTAGTCTTCTTGGAGAGAAAACCAACAATATTTACAAAATATTAGCAAGAAAAAGACCAGTTTCTAAAAACATGTACTATATTTATAGTCAGATAAAATAATATTATAAATTAAATGCTACTGGAAATAAAGCAGTACATATCAATTTTTGAATAGTGATTATCTTTGGGTGGTAGGACTATAAGTGATTTTCATTTTCTTTTTCATATTTTATTTAAAACAAATTTTAAAGCAATTTTTGCTACTTTGATATCAGAAAAGTTAAAAAATACAATTAGTTTCTTTCAGAAATAGCGCTATGTTTCTAGTTATCATTCCTTTCCTCGGTCTTGACAAGACTATAATTTTATTAATGACAAAACAAAGATTTCAACTGTAAAATAAACAGATGACTTTCCCTAGGGGGGAAAATAAGCTATCATAGATCAAATGGTCTTAATGAGTCAGAGAATAATCCTTTGAAAATTAGGTTCTGTTTTAAATATCCAAGTGCTTTGAGGTTTAATCAGAATCTTGAATCTTTAAAAATGTCTAAAAACGTTAGTAATTTATGGTCTGCAGAAGGGATGGAATGAAGTGCTCTGTCTTTCTTCCTTTATTTTATCTTGATGAACAGGTTTAACCTAGGGACCTGTCCTGATGCATCCTCACAAGAATTACCAAAGTGGTAAGGGAGAAAGGATATGATACTCTGGACTTGAGGAATGGTGGGTCTGGAGATTGTTTAAGGGAGCTGGGCTAACACCTAATCAAACCAGTGCTAAAGGAAACTCAACAGCTAACTTCACGGCAGGTGGCCTTTGACCGAGCCCTGTTTATAGATGAGAAGCAGGCAGGCAGAACATTCAGGCAGAATATTTATGACCTCACTCAATCCTCACAATATTGTAGCCTTACTTTATAGATGAGGTAACTGTGGTCCACGAAGGCAAGTGAAGATTCCCAGTGTGGATGGTCAGGAAAGACTCTAAGCTAGCGCTTAAGGCGTCTTTTGTTTGGAAGAGAGGACTAGAAGTAATCGACCAGACCATTCCCCAAACAACAGAAATAAAATTAAGTAAGTAGGTTACTACATCTTAGGAGTCAGTTTTCTTATTGTTTCAAGATATTCACCACCCATTTCAAATGATAAATAGGTAAAGGGTCAAGTCTTACATAAAATTCTTCAGTTGCTTCTTGAGATCCTGGAAGTAGAGGGGCCTTTGGTGGCAATTTGAGCTCATATGTCATTATACTCCACCTGAAGGGAGAAAAATCTTTGGTCTAAAATCCCTTTAAAATGTAATAAATTGACATTGTTCTGTTCTCAGATATCTATACATATATTCATCAACTATGTTCTCATTGCACAAAACAGCCAAAAATGGGAGGAGAGATGGAATTCTGGATATCATAAAATGTCAAATTTATAATTGATCATTTCCTCATCTCCCTGTGTCTGTGGTGATCCACAGCAAGAAATGCACATATGTAACAGCACTTCCCCTTCCTCACTAGGCGTAATGCATTCTGAACATTCTATTTTTTTCTATTTCACTTTTTAAATAATGCTTATTGCAATTTACTAACTAGATTATATAAGTTACCAATAGATCACGATCTAAAATTTCTAAACCATGTCCTAGATTAAATATATGCATACTACCTATGAAAAATACATCAGTCTCCATGTAACAACTACGCTTATCAAATCATGCACAGAAAATTAGTTAACTACTCCTTCTTAAATTAAGAAACCAAGCAAGTATGGAATTAAGAGGAGAATATTAGTAGAAATAAAACCTGATTGAAACAAATTTGTTTCAATTATTTATAAAAATTAATATCAAACCAAACATTTGAATCATTTGGTGTTAGAGAAGAGCAACCAATTCAGGATTAAGTCCAGTCTTCCATCTAAAATAATAATTTCAACATTTGGGAAGAACATTTGGGTCATTAGCAAAAAGTAACAGGATGTGAAATAAAAATTTACAAAAACACAAAGCATAATAAAAAGCAGTCCCATAATACATGGGTTTTAAGAAAAGTGTATCACAGCTAAAACCAGTGATAGAACTAGAAGGAAATCCCAAGATTAATGTTAATATTTAAACAGAGCTTAGTGTATCATTCAGACTAATAGGCGTAAGGCTGCATACAAAATCCAAAGTCCCAGAAAATCCCCCAAATGACAAAGATTATATGTTGAGATATATGAACTAACTTGTAACTACTATTCAACTCTTGACATGAAAATACTATATGGAAATATATATTTGAGCACAACAAGCCATTCATTCATTCATTCATTCATCCATGCAACAAAAGTTTATTGAACATCTCTAAGTGACAGACACTTGCACCCAAGGTCTGGAGATATCACAGTGTGTAAGACTTCCCTCATGAAGCTTATGTCCTAGTGAAGAAAACAGATTAACACAAATAAACAGATAAACTTTGCTAAATATGCAAATAGAGATTATAATTGGAGACATGAATGGCAAGTTCCTTATAACTGGAAATACTTTTCTGGCCAAAGGACAGTCAAAGAGAGGGGAAAAGAAATCTACACACGTGTGTAAATTCCTTGTACCTCCATCCTTGATAGGAAATGGAGAAAGTGCCAGCATGAGCCAGGCAGAGATGCACGTTGGTACCAACTAAGCAGGGATAGAGCCTAGAAAGCAAGGGCCCTATCTGGTGTGTGTGTGTGTATGTGTTAAAAGGGAGAGAATGCACTGTTGGGGAAAGACCCTGGGAACTGGAATCTGGATTCTGGTTTAGAATGCCAGTTCCACCACTTACGTGGCTTTGACAATGTAAAAACTCAGATGATAATATTAACTTTCTCTGGGAGTGGAGTGATGTTTAGATGAAATGAAAGATGGAGAATAAAGCAAGGAAAAGTGCTGGGCAGACAAAAAATCTTTGTCATACTAGCTCCTATTGGCTCCACAAGCCTCAATTTTCACCTTTGTAAAATAGCCATATTAATGCTTTTTCTTAGCCATCCCAAAGTGCCTTTTTGAGGATCAAATAAATTCATACATATGAAAAAGCTTATATATATTGGAACATTATTAAAGAAAGATTTTTTTCACCTGTTCTTTACAAACAGTATTCTTTAATTGGTGAAGAAAATACAATAAGAAAATATTCTGTTTCTAATAACAGTCTTACATTACAGAATGCCCCTTGATTGTATTGTTTTCTTGTTTGTGTGTTTGCAGGTCTCTATCAAGGAATTTCACCAAGGGGTGCTGTTTCTCTACTAGCCGCCCTGGAGAAGTTAAATTTTACAGCATGAGAAAAGCACACACATCCAGGGTAAAGGAAAGTGTCTGGCATCCTTTCCTAGGATGCACGGGAGTGGTATTTGAATGTGCAGCAAAGGAAGTATTTAAACAATCCTTGTTTTTGGTAAGCACAGAATTGGACAGGTGTCTGGGAAATTACATACAGGCTCTTTTAAACACTGCAACCGAGTCCATCTTTGCACTAGAATTTATACCTCTATGTGCCCTAAGTACTAGAATATCCCTTTCATGCATAGTTTTAGAAAAACATAGAGCAATTCTCTATTGCTCAGTTCTCTTTTTAAATATTCATTTTCAGTAAAAGAATCAACCATTACAACATTATCTAATGACAGGCAAGGTTACAATTAATTAGATTAAGGCTCATTTGAGAGTAATTACATTTTAGCTTGGTGGTTCCCTGATGAGATTTGGGTTTATTTTCGGGCAGCGGTCCACAGATGGCTAATCCTATCAAAGCTGTGTTGATTTGTCCTAGCTCAGGTTTACAACGATATTTTGTGACATTTGTCATCTACTCATTAGCGGTGGTGGTGGAATGACTGCTTACTGAGTCCTGACGTCCCTGTACCAAATTCTAAACACCTCTTCCGGAACTATCCAGGCACACACATTGCCATTTCTTTTTTGATACATGGTGGATACAGGGAGAAGGCAGTTTAGTGAAGCAAAGCACACAATGGTTCCTGCATTTGAAGCTGTCTTCCCAGTTAAGTCACTAGGACAGGATTATTTTTTTAGTTAGTATTTTTGTTGGGTCAATTCATTCTTAATGTATATAATTAAGAAGAGATATTCTAATAATTCTAAAGTTTATACATATTTCTTTGCTTTTCTGAAACCACAGGTTGTGGCAGCATAACTACTAATGCACTCCACAAAATTAACTACATTAGCTTTCTGACTTGAACAGGAATTAATAATTAATATCAACATAGCCTTCTAGCTTTAAAATAATGGCTTCATTAGGCTAGTTTTCTCTGCTTGTGTTACAATTCATCCATTCACTTAAAAACAAACACCCCCACATTTTTTGAGTGTTTATTCTGTGCCAGATTCTGTTCTAGACTCCTGGGATGAAACAATGGACAAGACCGGGAAGTCTCTGCCTTCATTGCAATGACAGTCAATAAAATTTAAATGATCAAAAAGTGTATCAGCATGCCATTTTCAATCCAGTTTTAGAAAAGCGCTGGCATGTACCTGTCCAGCATTTTGGTACTGGCTCGTTCCAGCTTCTCTAGTATCTGAGGAAGTTGGGTGTCGTCATCACAGGAACCTCCCCAGCCAAGCACCCGAGCAAGGTCATTTCCAGTACCCAAAGGCAATACTCCCACCTGACACTGAAAGACAGCACAAAGGGGAGACTTCAGGCAAGTGGAGAAATAGGGATTGTTAAATTTCTGCACTTCTCTGGTAAGTAATCATGTTGACACGCATTCATGTTAATTCACAGTAAAATGAATTAGTACTTGCCTTTTTGTTCAAGTTGAGCTTATCGATTTCTGACAAAACCCAGCCTACACTGCCATCTCCTCCACAAACAAGAATCCGGAAATTGTCAAAATTCTGAAATAATCTTAAGCTGAAAGTAAAAAGTATTTTATTTTAGTATAAATCAATCCCAAACACTTTCCCAAATCTTTGTTAATCTGTATTTATTGGTGTTTATGTTCAGATTAAATACAAGAACACCTTACTTAACTATACTACAAAAATTAATTCAGGTGCAATTTTTAACTCAAGGACACTTCTTAATGTAAAGAAGGAGAGGGAATTGTAAGTATAAATGAGATAAAATTAGGAGGAGAGGGGAGTGACAAATGAGAGAAGAAATAAAAAAGAAGCTGAAATCAGGAAAGAGAACTAAAAGTAAATAATATGAGATGGTGAGAGTGGTAATTTTTCTCGTTCCATTATAAAGAAAAGTAATTTCCTTAGGAATAACATCTTACAGACCAGGAGTGGGCAATGTAGAGTGCTGGAGCTCTGAGTGGCACCAGCAGCAGTCCCTAAAGAGACCTTGCCCATGTATCACCTTTAGATTTCCCAACTTGCTTTCTCTCTCTCCTTTTCTATTGTCTCTGGCCAATCCTTTTACATCTATCTTCCTTCATCTCAATTTTTGATGCATTCTACCTTCTGAATGCACTTTTGTACACCTCAAGTATTGTGGACCATCTAAAAAATTATTATAGGGACAATCTCACAAGGCTTCTCCAAGAGAGATCCTTGGAATCTTAGAGGATGGATGCATACAATAAATATCAGGAATATAAGCTAAGATAATGGAACGATGCAGGATTATAAAGTAGATGTGCTACACAGGGAGACGAGGGCGCCAAGGAATGGAGAGGCAAAGGATGTGAGGAGAGGCTGGATGAGGAAAGGCTAGGGTCCACCAAGGGAAGGAAGGCATGGCCAAGTGGACAGGGAGAAAGGAGGAAAACCAATACCCACGTGACCGGAAGGGCCTGGACTGAAGCAAGAAAAAGACAATCAAAACAGGAGGAAAGACCCTAGAGGGACAAAAGGAAAGGGAGACACAAAGAGACTGAAGGAGACAAAGAGAGAAGACAGAGGAAAGTGTCAAATTATAAAACAAAATGCCTTTTCAGGTGCTGGCTTCTCAAATTCCCTAGTTACTATTTCTATGATCAGGCTGCCTGGTTCATATGACACATCGCCTCTTCAAGAAAAATCAAACGCGTACACTAAATATGTATTAAAAGTGCCTGAAGGCATATTTTCTCTTAATGAAAACACTGTGGCTAAAAAAAAAATTTTTTTTTTCAGATTTTAAGTTATACGGCATACCAGAAAGCTAAAAAAGACAGTTAATGAAAGTATTTCTTTGGTATTTATGTGAACTGAGTTGAACCCCTGGAGGATGCAATTGTCTTGGAGACCCAGGAAATTATTTGATTACTTGTATTATATGCAAATCTGTACAGCCTTCTATGCAAATCATTTCCTAAAGTTATTTCATATTTCTGTATTTACACAAGTTTTTCTTTCTTAGAGCTAAGCAATCTGACAGTACTGTTTGACATAGAATATATTCGTAAAACACTTTCTAAACAAATTTCGGAATTCAGCACATAAGGAAATTATATAAACATCTAAAAGGTAGTGTTAAAAAGTATAATTAAAACTTTGTAAAAAGGGGCAGGTAGAAATTAACATCGAGATATTTAGAAGAATCCACAATTTTCATGAGCTAAGAAGTCAGACATATTTCATGCTTAGTGCTAGGTTTCATTCAAACAAAATTTATGAATAATCAATTACCCTAAACAAGGACCGCCATTCATTAAATCAAACACCTGAGCTGGATTTAGCAACTGTTTAAATCGACGAAGGAATTTTACTCCCTGATTATCTCCACTCTTAGAATTGACAAAAACCAACAGAGGACTAACACAGAATGAATATGTTGCTCTACAGAAACCTGTAAAAGAAAAAAACAGCAATAAAATCAATATGAAAAGCCTTCTCTTTTAAACTATTAACAAAAAACGGAGAAATGAAGATACATTCATAAAAAGAACATTGTTTATTTCTTGAACAATAAGTTATAATTTAGCCCTCCCAAACTGAAATGTTTATTATTTACATACTAAGTATATAGAATTTATCTTTGAAAATATGCTCTCTAATGAAAAATCACACCAAAGATGGTAAAAATATTGATCAAAGATAACTTGAGATATACCACCTGCCTTAACTATACTTAATTATAGAGAAAGTCAATTACAGTTTATAAAATCACATTTGTTTAAGAATTTATATATTTAAATTCAATATCATAAGATATTATAACTGCTCCTAGCTAAAGCCTGAGAAAATATTTTAAAATTTATAATAAAATAACAGAGCCTTGATATATCAGGACTTGTGGAGGGGAGGGAGAGGTGGAAAGAGAAGAAGCTAAAGAAATCCTATCTTCTGAAACTTTTATTGATGATATCTATTGGCATAAATTATATAAAAAGTTTGAAAAGCATGGAATACTATATCAATGCAAAACATTAATAATAGTGTATGGTAAAAGCCTTTTGTAACATGGTTTCCTTAGAAAGACGTTATTAGTAAGCTATCCCAAAACCAAAACGAGTCCCTAAGCTAAACTTAGAGCTAACCTGTAAGATTCTGGCAAAAGTAAGCGACTTTATAGAAATATAAACCCTTGCATGAAATTATAGAAAAACAGATTTCAGTAACAACCATGCTAATTATGGAGGGGAAAAAAGACCACATATTTAAAAATTAACCTTTTCCAACTGCATTTCAGTGAGGAAAATGATCTTATTTTATTTGCCAAAATGAACATAAAAATTATGTCTTATACATGGTAATTTCACCATGTTAATAGCTAGATGTTACAACTTTATGCTTAAAAGACTTTTAAAAACTAAATGTGCTGTTCAGCACTTTAAATGGAGTTACTACATAAAAGCTGACCAGAATCACCGATTACAGTTCTGATTATTCTTGGAAAATAAATGCACATATCAACGTTACATATACCAGAAAAATACTTACTTACACCACAGCTACATACCATCTGAATCCGTGCTGTTTAGTGCAATTGGAGGTATTACTGATACTTTACATTGGTCGAGCGGACATATAGGATGGTATAAATCTTTGCAGGCAGTGTGCACCTAACAACAAACAAATAAACCTTCAAGGATCACAAAAACAAATGAATCTTGTGTTATAGATTACATTTAAGGAACTAATCAGTTAGGATCAACTGCATCATCACAAAAGGTTCAATAATTCACAAATTAGCAGGACAATATTTAATATTTCAAAGGAATGGGAGAATATTTCAGGGTTGGGAATCTGATCTTGGTCTCTGCAGTCTATTTACATGATGGCCTCGGGCTAGTCGTGTATAAATAGTAAATGCCTGGGGACGGCAAGGAGAGATAGAGAAAAAACAGGATTGCAGAGATAGGGACAGTGTGGGAAGGAAGAAGGGAAGCTCACCAATATGCCCCAATATCATTCGCTATAAAATAAATGGATGACATCTACCCTATAAAATTCTTATAGGATATAATAAAAATAAATAAAATCTGTGATGTATCCTGCTTTCTCTGCAGCGGTCCTATAATTTTCTGTTCACACCTCTTATATGCCATTTTTCATATTACTACACTTTTAAGTGCACCCATGCCAATTTTCTCAGCTAGACAGCTGGCTCTATAAGGAAAACAAAAAGGTCCTATTGCTGTACACCTCTCAGGCTAACGTCTTGGAAAGCGAGGCACATAGGTACTTGTGAACATGCTGACTCTGTATAAAAGTATTAAGGTCGCTCAAGATACATTGAGAACAAAAGTACGACAAACTTATTTTAATGTAGGACCTAAGCAATTTAAACACTTGATGTACCTACCTAGAGAGCCTTTTAAACGCTTTAAACAGTAAAAGCAGACCCTTCATAAAGCATTTATTCAATATGGCTTTATTTCATTAGCACTTTTGGGAAATTGGCATACTAATCCAACCTGCATTTATCTCAAACTTCTGGGAAAATAACTGAAATTTAAAAATGATTTGTGTTCTGTTGATGATCTCGTTTTGGACAGTTTCCTATTATGATTTATAATAAGAAGAAATCTAAATGGACTTTAGAAATACTAGCATGGCCAGATAGTTCTGAAAGGAATAAAAAATGTATGTGAGACTAGTGGACCAAAACCAAAAAACGTTTATCACAATGCTAATGAGAAAAGCAGAATATGAAATTGTATCTCCACTATCTTTACAGAGAAGGTAAAACTATATCTAGAGAGTAGGTGACGGCTGGAAAATTAGGAGTTGACTCGCTAGGGTTGTGGGACTGTGAGTGTTTTGTTTTTCTTGCTGTATGACTCTGTATTAGGCACTAGATAGGCTGCTGCTAGAAACTCATATTCAACAGGAAAAATAATATGCAAACAGATAAATGACAGTGTATATAGGAAGACTAAGAAAGATGGAATAAAGAGTGATGGTGTCCCGGAAACCAGCATGTCTAACTTGCACAGGGCAAGATCACACTAAGGAATTGGTTGAGTTTCCCAATAGAAAAGAGGGAGAAGATGTTCCAGAACGCTCCCTTCTCCCATCTGTAATAATATTGCTATTCTACTTGTGATATTTTTAAAAGTTGGTAGTAAGTAGAGTGATGAAGGGAAAAATCTAAATAATTCCTATTGCTAAAGTTTGTAAAGTTTAAAAACTACTGACTAAAGAAAGCTAGAGACTTATTTATATGCGTTAAGGTTAAGATGCTTATATAAAACAATTCTAAAATAATTACCACATACATGATCTATTTTCCTTTTAAAAAGTTAGAAGAGAAAAGCTGAAGCTCTGGAAGTAGGAAAATAGGCATCAGTAAGTGTACAGATGAATAAAAACAGCAGTAAATACATATATTAGTGGCTGCTCCCCAAAAAAGAAATCTTAGGTGGGATGAAGATTTAAAATCTTGTGTAGCACTCCCTTATAATAAAGGATGACATAAAAGGGTTTTCAAGGTTAGGGTTACACTAAAATTCCAGAAAGAGATACTTGTTATAGTCTATATATTAAATTAAATGGGATAAGAGAAATAAAAAGTAACACATATGGCTAATAAAAGAGTCAATTGACAAAGAATAAAATAAATGCATGAGGGCACATAGAATCACGTTTGATTTAAAATTTACAAGGAAGTACAGATTATCTTTTAGGCCTGATTAAAAAGTTGTAGGATTTATTTTCCTCTGTGGCCTGTGGATTCAATCTCACTGAATATGAAATCAACACTTTATACTCACATCTCATACATTTGCTGGTCAATACCAGACTTACTAACCAATGGTTTTTCCACCTTTTTGTATTTGGGGTCAGCTTCCAAATTTGGGCCAGCAAGTCTGTGAGACTAAATGGCTCAAACAACATGAAACAAATCAGCCCAAATGCAATGCAATCACTGTCACAGTCTGACAACACCTTCCGGTGCTAACAGAACACTCAGTTATCGCTACTTCGCGCTGCTGCCTTTTAGCCTATGCCACAGTCCTCGTGGACTGTCCCGGCTCTGCCTGCATTCGTCGAGGCGTGAGGCCCAGACTCAAGTAGCCTTTGTTACTGCTGGCTCGGTGTTATGCTGAGTGTGCTTTTCACCTGGTCCTGATCCACTCAAGGAAGTTTACAAGTGTGTAAAATATCCGTGCATGACCTACTGAACTCAGCATCCACCTGTCAGAGAACTCTCATACACACAGTTGTAGCAAAATGACATTTAACTGTCAACCACAAGTTGGTGGTGCACCAGAGAAGGGTTTTCTGTGTGCAACCGACAGGAAAATAGGCTTGAAAATAGCAAACCGCTGTGTGTGCCTGACTCACAGTGAAAACGATAAACGTGTGGAGTAGAGTTCCTCAGGTAGAAGAAAAGTATTAACAAGAGTCAGTTTTAAAAAAGGGAATTTGAAAAAGCGATGAGAATGGAGAGATACACTGTTAAAAGAGACGAAGATTACAGAAGGGGTGATGGTATGTTACCAGGATCTGCTGGGCTAAGAAGCTTTTGTTCTGCGTCCAAACCACATATATGAAAAAGTTACAAAAAGAAGCTAATTGAATAGGATACAATAATTACGAAACCCTTACCATTGTTTTACACCAAAGGCATCTCCAATCTTGCAGGCGGAGAACACTGCCACACGTTTTGTCGCAGACGGCACATTTGGCGCTCACGGGCAGGTTGCCCTCAAGCCACTGGTGAGGCATAGCTACCTGAGAAGCAGGAAGGGCGGTCAGATGGGGTACTGGGGAAGATATCTAGTGATATCTGGGGAAGATATCTAGTGATCCCTTACTCTGTGGAACCCACAATGGCTTTCATTCATTTACCACATACTAATTGGGCATTACGCCCTGAGTACTGTAGGGATACAACATACCCAAGACTAAATCCCTGCCCTTCAGGATTCATGGCATCGCTGAGCAGAAAGACATGTAAAGGGATTTTCATGAAGTGATCACTAAGTGCTACCGCGGATTATAGAAGGGGTGCTACAGAGTCAAGATTTTGAAGGTGGGGGGCTCTCTCTCGAGAGGAAGTCCCAAATTCTGAGACGTAAACACCTGAGCCAAGTCTCAAAGAATATCTTCGAGACTGCAGATAAGCATCGGCAATATCAGCCCATCACGATGGCCAACTCACAACAGAATTCCTTCACAATTTAAAAGCTGAAGAGTGATAGGAAGGATTGAATTAAAAATAACACCTCATAATTAACGAAAATGTTTCATTTAACCCAAATAATAAACACTCCTACTTAACTTGCCACCATTTCAAGCACTTTCCCTGACAGCAAAAAATAGAGGAGCTCTGGGAAGACTAATCAGAGATAGAACGGAAACTTACGCCATCTTCGTTCTCTATGATGTCCTTTCCGATGGAGGCCAGGGTAGTCCACTTGCAGTTATTTGTTGCCCTCACTGCACACCGTTTGTGAGCCTTGAATTTACACACTAAAAAAAGAAAGAAAAATCATGTCAACCATTTAAAAGTGAATAAATACCAATGATGAAAGAAAATCAAACCGCAAGATTCATTTTAAGGGGGGGTGGAAGATACAAGGACAACACATTTTTTAAAAGTTTAAATTACTCTCAAAACAACCATAATGGTGTTCTACAAAACAATTATGCCTATAATTTATGAAGCACTTTCCGCAAGTTATAGATGGATATTTAGAGAGATCCCACTCACTCATAGAAAAGCCACAGAAAGGAAATAAATATAAAGTAATTAGTTCATGAGGAGATAGAAATTGACACACACACACACTAACAGAAGCAAATAAAATTTAGTAATATAGGAATACTGGTAACATCCTATTTCTTTATTTGGGTGCTAATTATATGACTGTTTAATTAGTGAAAATCATCATCTCTGATATTTGCACTTTTCTCTGCATATAACACAATTATAATAAAAAGTGTTAAAATATCAGTAAGATACAGGATAGGATAATACAAAGGAGTTTTAAAGGCAAGTACATAAAGAAAATATACAATTATCAAGGAACAAAGGTTGACAAGGGTCATAAAACATTTTTAAATGTACTAAGTTGGGACGACTACATTATAACGTAGAGGGAAGAAATAATGACGCAAGATAGTCCCATCCATCAGCCCTATATGATCGAAGGCCCCTCTCAATTAGAAGTGAAGTGGACAACACCATCCCAGAATCCTCAGGATTGGGGAACAAACTATGGACTAAAGTAGACTTACTGGTATTCTACTATAGACTCATTGTGATTCTAGCAATGGAAAAAAACTATATCATTGATGTGGAGGCTGTGGCCACTGGAGGTTCTGAGGGCAGCGAGAGGGAAAAACAGGTGTAATATGGGGGCATTTTCAGGACTTGGGAATTTTACTGAACGACATTGCAATGACAGATACAGGCCATTATATATCTTGTCATTACTTACAAAATTGTGCAGGAGAGAGTGTAAACTACAACGTAAACTATAATCCATGCTTAGTGGCAATGCGTCAAAATGTGTTCATCAATTGCAATGAATGTACCTCACTATGAGGGATGTTGTTAAGTGGGAAAGTGTGGGAGATGTGGGGAGCTGGGCATGTGGGAATCCCCTATATTTTTTATGTAACATTTATGTAATCTAAGTATCTCTTAAAAAATAAAAATTAATAATAATAAAAAAAAGAAATAATGAAGCAATGTTCCCACTACACACATCACTAATTCTTCCTGGGCATTTCATCATAAAAAAGCCTATGAAAAGGAAATAAAAGGAAACAGAACCAGGAAATAAGCAGCATCTATATCTAAAAACAAGTAAACCAAACATCATTTGAAAAATTAACCATGCTTATGGATATCAAACTTAACTACTATTAAATATATTTATCCTTCTAAGGACACAAATTATCCAAGCAGGATTGGATACAGCAGCTTCTGACTTTTCAGATGAATGCTTTAAAGTAGAGATCATTTCAGTGGAAACATAAGGTAATTTGCTGAGTTCTAAATGTAAGGCAGCTTTTTTCACCCGCTCTTTTGAGTTTCTAACGGTCAACCACTAACACATTTGGAATAAAAGGTTATTTTACCATTCTCTTAAAGTACCCTAATTTAATGTATTGTGAAAAGGATGCCTAAAGCGAAATATTCAAAATGCTTCATGTGTCACTGAGTAGTTGATAAACGGCCACAGAAAGAGCTGGTTCTTCTTTGAAAAGTGCACGTTTATAGGTATTGTAAATACTCTGCTTGCCTCTTCTTTTCTGTGCATTGACAACTTCTGGGAAATCATACTATTTTTATTTAAATGACTGTGTGACTCCAACACAGACTTCACATAGAAAACAAGAATTTTTTCAATTGAATTTTGTGACTGATAAATAAGTGTGAATAAACAGTACTATCTGTAACAAGCTTAGCAATTTTAGCATGACCTGATCCCTTTTGCGCCAACACAAGAGACTATTTGTAAACTGTGCTTGATTAGTGTCTCTAGGCCTCTTCAGCTACTATGACATTTTTTCAAAAATGTGGTCCTAAAACCATGTGCATCAGAATCCTCATGGAGCTTTGTAAGTACAAATAAGTACCTGGCATTATCAGTCAATAACTGCTTACTAAGGATCAAAGTAAGAAGTGAAAGAGGGCAACAGGGTATAATTCCATGGTTTTTTGAAGATTTTGCCATTACAAATCAAACTTCAGGAATAAACATTAAAACCACCCTTTAATAATACTAAAATGCTTCATGCAATGAGCCCTGAGAATGACAAAGTTGCTTAATACAACATACAATGATAATGGTAACACAAACCAGACTGCAATTATGATCACTTAGGAATGGAGATGATTAATGGGCATCTTAATTTTGTTAGAAATTATAATCATACAAACTTCTCCAAACAAGTAATTCAGAAATAAAGAGCCTTCCCTTAATCTATAAAGCCACAATTTTAAAACTATAAACCTTAAAAAATACACTGACATGACAAAATTGTTATTTTATTGCAATACTCAGTCTCTGAGTATCTGCACCTGTTATTACTTATAAAATACCTTACGTATTTTATTTCATCAAGCAAGCAGTTTATTTAGATTATTGGAGGGTTTCTAAAGTTTAACTTTGAAAATGATAAAAATATCCTGAAAAACTACATTCTTATAAAATAAAAGGCAATGTTTTCTATATTCATAAAACCCTTGGGGATTTTATAAAACCTTCTGCTACAGTTCTAAAAATACTAGTGACAAGATGCTGCTGATTTAAAATTTTTACCAGTAGGGAAACTGAATACTAATACATAATCCTCTGAAAATATAATTTAAAAATTCAATAATTGAGACTGTTTTAAAAAGGAAGACCTCTTTATTTACAGAAGGATATAACATGTTTATTTAAAGGCTTAAATTTCTTCTTCTCTCTAGCTGACATAATTTTCTTTTTCCTTTTAAAATGCTTAGAAAAATACTCAGTGATTCCACTATTAACCACAATTCCTAAGCAGTTACATATACTTAACTATGCAGAAGTCCCAAATCAGAAGGTACCACATAGAATCTCAGATCTGATATTGTTTTTAGCATTTGGAGATGAAAGACTCGGAATTATGAGCAAAAAGACCGTCAAAATATAATAACACAAAGGAGCTACTCAGATTGACATGAACCCATTAGATTATTCAAATTCATAAAAGCAAATTACAGCTTTGTTTGCAATCATTCTTTCAATCTAGAAGATGTTCAGTGGCGCTTCCAAATTTCACTTTAATAAATTTTAATGCATTAGACCGTGATGCAATCTGAAATTCTTTACTTCATAAATTTCTTACGGAGCACAGTTACAAACTCCTACAGTTTATTTGACTAGAAAAGTAGTTTTAGTTGATGTATTCTCTCATTTAAGTTGCATAGCAACTCTATGAGATAGAAACGACTCTTGTTCTTGTTTTACAGATGAGGAAACGAAAGCCTACAAGAGTGAAACTACTTGCCCTGGTCATACTGTTTGTAATGATGGAGATGGGACTGGAGCCAGAGTGCTTAACCACAGAGCCCCACTCTTCACACCATTTGCTGTGCCATATTACATGGCTGTAAGAATGATATATCTCAGATTTTACTATTTAAAATCAAGTATGGGAACGATATGACTCAAGCAGTTGAGTGCCTGCTTCCCACATATGAGGTCTCGGGGGTTCAATCCCCAGTTTCCTGCACCCCCCAAAAAATCAAGTAAAACTGTGACTCTATTACTACTTCATTACTTTATAATATTCAAAATTATCTAAGAAATTTCTCTATTAGAGAAAAAAACTGGTTTTAGTATTATACATATATCAAATAGTACACAAGGGTGTGAATACTGAGGTATGTAATGAAATAAGTCTAAAATTGTGAGTTATCCCTGGGTGATTATCAATTTGCTTTCAGAGGTCAATTTAAAATTGAAAAATAAACTACAATCCTATAATGAAAAGAACAACATAGGCCTTATTTTTAGAAAAGTTTAAAGAAATTAAAAAGGATGGCGTACTTTTAAATTAAACATAAATAAAATAAAAGGACCCAATGTTTGAAATAATGCAACATAAGTAACAAAGATTCTACCAAAGAGTATACACTGTCCTCACAGAATGTCTTGTTCTCTATAACCAATCAGAACAAAATGAAGAATACTAAAATAAAAAACAAAGTCCAAAGATCTTTTTTTGTAACAGTCGTTGCTAGTTCCTTAGGAGCGAAATGCCACAATTTGATTCACACGTCCTATAAAATGATTTTATGTGATATTTTCCTGTGCAGAAATATATTTCCCAAGTTAGTCCCATGTGTGCAGAGCTCACTTTAAGCTACAATAAAACTTAAATACGATTTCAAGCTGTGAAGGTCCCAGCTACTGCCTCCCCCGGGGGAAATGTGTCCCTACAATAAGTGTTTCTCTGTTTACTTCAAGAAGTAACGGTATTGTGTTTCCAGCATGGTTAGTGTTGGGAGAGAACAGTGTTGGACTCTACCTACCTTCACAGGACAGGCCATGGGAGGTGACTCCAGAAAGGCTCTCCCTGCACACATTACAGAAGGTGGGTCGCGCATGGGAGCAGGCGTACCAGTTATGCATCCCTGAGAAATGTTCCACATTAAACTGGGCCACCTAGAAATGAGAAGCGAGGACAAACTTGCCAAACAAAAGAACAAGACTATGGACACTTAATTACTCAGAGTGTGTACCGTTAGGACAAAAATTTCAAATCCATAATTTTTACAAGTAAAGCACTTTGCGTTAAACAGAAAATTTCAAAATAGGGTTTAAACTAGCTGCTGAATGAGTCTACATGCTATATATATATATATATAGCTCTGTTTAGCTCTTTGGTTAGTACTTATTCTCTAAGAACATGAGACAACAGAAGAGATGCAGTTTTACCTCATAAGAGTCTCTGGTCTGTACAGACTTCAGGGAGCTGATCCAGTCTTCCATCTCCTTTCTGTTCTCAGCACACAGCATTATCCTTCTGAAAGGAGTGATTATCTGAAAGAAATAATCCAATCTAGCGGCTTAATAACCAACGAGAGAGATGACTGCAAAACCTACTGTCTTACGAGGTAATTTCATTTTATAACCTCTGAGTCCATATGCACTTGATGAAGAAAGTAAGGTTCTCTGTAAACATAAATGCGTTATTCTTTGCATATGATATAATGTGGGGGAGAAAAGTATCGCTTGTCCTAAATCCTAAGGCGTCTTTGCTTGTCTTTGATTCCATTGCTACTTACTATCAGTAAGGGCTACTTATCTACTCACCAAGGGCTATGAACTCAAATAAGCAACATATTTGTATTTCATGGAATGTGTCTTGAAAACTGCTTTTAAATATACTTCAAAGTAATTCATAGTAAGCATAGAATTAATACATAGTTTTTAACAGGGAAAAAATTAAATGGAAAATCAAACATATGCAATATTAAACATTTTACTAATCTGTTTACTATAGTATGAAGAACATTCTGTTATTAGTTATATATGTAAAGCATTATACATATATATTGAATTTACATATAATTACCACTGCCTATTTTAACATTATTTATATGTAGGATCTTTTCCCATTGTGTAAAATTCTACTGTAATACTTTTTAGTGAGACCAGGGAAGAAGAATTAGCATGAAAGTCCTTTAGTGGGCTGTAGGGAAGAAAAGAACTCTTACTTTCATCTTTTTTCATATCACTAAAGAAGGCAAATTAATTCTATTAAGAACCTCAAAGCAAGTGAAATGAAAACCTTGTGCTATTATGGCACAAAAAGTGCTTCAAAGTAAGGTCTGAAATGACCTGAAAGAAAGCCTCTATATTTA